>VONZ01003766.1:0-16846 GCA_012976165.1 Labeo catla | reverse complement strand
TTATGCATCACGGCTCATGAAACGAAGGCCTGCTCAGAAATGACCTCAAACGTCTTTTCTCAGTCAGAAAACGTTAGTTTAGGCAGTTTCATGAATACAGCTGAGCTATATGAGAAATTTATACATACATGAAAGAAATGGTATTTGTAATGCAGAAAGACATTTCTTGATGTGTTAGAAGTTTTCTTTATATCAACTTTAGTTAAAGCCTAAGTACATGAAACGCATAGTTAAGGCCTTCTAGGAACGCCAATACTGCTTTTATGCATCTCGGCTCATAATTCGAAGGTTCGCTCAGAAATGCTCTCAAACGGCTTTTCTCAGTCAGAAAACGTTAGTTTAGGCAGTTTCATGAACACAGGCTGACCTGTAAGAAAAATTTTTACATGCATGAAAGGAATGTTATTTGTAATGCAGAAAGATATTTCTTGATGTGTAAGATGTTTTCTTTATGTCAACTTTAGTTAAATCCTAAGTGCATGAAACGCCTGGTTAAGGCCTTCTAGTAACGCCAATACTTCTTTTATGCATCTCGACTCGTGAAACTAAGCCTTGCTCAGAAATTCTCTAAAACGTCTTTTCTCAGTCAGAAAACGTTAGTTTAGACAGTTTCATGAATACAGCTGAGCTATATGAAAAATTTATACATGCATGAAAGAAATGTTATTTGTAATGCAGAAAGACATTTCTTGATGTGTAAGAAGTTTTCTTCATATCAACCTTAGTTAAATCCTAAGTGCATGAAACGCCTGGTTAAGGCCTTCTAGTAACGCCAATACTACTTTTATGCATCTCGACTCGTGAAACTAAGGCTTGCTCAGAAATGCTGTAAAACGTCTTTTCTCAGTCAGAAAACGTTAGTTTAGACCGTTTCATGAATACAGCTGAGCTATATGAAAAATTTATACATGCATGAAAGAAATGTTATTTATAATGCAGAAAGACATTTCTTGATGTGTTAGAAGTTTTCTTCTCATCAAATTTAGTTAATGCCTCGGTGCATTAAACGCCCGGTTATTAAGGACTTCTAGGAACGCCAATACCGCTTTTAAGCATCTCGCTCATAATTCAAATCTCTTCAGAAATGCTCTTAAACGACTTTTCTCAGTCAGAAAACGTTAGTTTAGACAGTTTCATGAATACAGCTGACCTATTTTAAAAAAAATTTACATGCATGAAAGGAATGTTATTTGTAATGCAGAAAGATATTTCTTGATGTGTAAGATGTTTTCTTTATGTCAACTTTAGTTAAAGCCTAAGTGCATGAAACGCATAGTTGAGGCCTTCTAGGAAAGCAAATACTGCTTTTATGCATCTCGGCTCATAATTCGAAGTCTCGCTCAGAAATGCTCTCAAAAGTCTTTTCTTAGTCAGAAAACGTTACTTTAGACAGTTTCATGAATACAGCTGAGCTATATTAAAAATTTATACATATATGAAAGAAATGTTATTTGTAATGCAGAAATACATTTCTTGATACGTTAGAAGTTTTCTTCATATCAACTTTGGTTAAAGCCTAAGTGCATGAAACGCCTGGTTAAGGCCTTCTAGTAACGCCAATACTACTTTTATGCATCTCGACTCGTGAAACTAAGCCTTGCTCAGAAATGCTCTAAAACGTCTTTTCTCAGTCAGAAAACGTTAGTTTAGACAGTTTCATGAATACAGCTGAGCTATATTAAAAAAATTATACATGCATGGAAAAAATGTTATTTGTAATGCAGAAGGACATTTCTTGATTTGTTAGAAGTTTTTTTCATATTAAATTTAGTGAATGCCTCGGTGCATTAAACGCCTGGTTAAGGCCTTCTAGGAACGCCAATACTGCTTTTATGCATCTCGGCTCATAATTCGAAGGTTCGCTCAGAAATGCTCTCAAACGGCTTTTCTCAGTCAGAAAACGTTAGTTTAGGCAGTTTCATGAATACAGGCTGACCTGTAAGAAAAATTTTTACATGCATGAAAGGAATGTTATTTGTAATGCAGAAAGACATTTCTTGATGTGTTAGAAGTTTTCTTCATATCAACTTTAGTTAAAGCCTAAGTGCATGAAACGCATAGTTAAGGCCTTCTAAGAACGCCAATACTGCTTTTATGCATCCCGGCTCATGAAACGAAGGCTTGTTCAGAAATGCTCTCAAACGTCTTTTCTCAGTCAGAAAAAGTCTTTTCTTAATCAGAAAACGTTACTTTAGACAGTTTCATGAATACAGCTGAGCTATATGAAAAATTTATACATACATGAAAGGAATGTTATTTGTGATGCAGAAAGACATTTCTTGATGCGTTAGAAGTTTCCTTCATATCACCTTTAGTTAAAGCCTAAGTGCATGAAACGCATAGTTGAGGTCTTCTAGGAACGCCAATACTACTTTTATGCATCTCTGTTCATAATTCGAAGGCTCGCTCAGAAATGCTCTCAAACGACTTTTCTCAGTCAGAAAACGTTAGTTTAGGCAGTTTCATGAATACAGGCTGACCTATAAGAAAAATTTTTACATGCATGAAAGGAATGTTATTTCTAATGCAGAAAGACATTTCTTGATGTTTTAGAAGTTTTCTTCATATCAACTTTAGTTGAAGCTTAAGTGCAAGAAACGCATATTTGAGGTCTTCTAGGAACGCCAATACTGCTTTTATGCATCCCGGCTCATGAAACGAAGGCTTGCTCAGAAATGCTCTCAGACGTCTTTTCTCAGTCAGAAAACGTTAGTTTAGGCAGTTTCATGAATACAGCTGAGCTATATGAGAAATTTATACATGCATGAAAGAAATGGTATTTGTAATGCAGAAAGACATTTCTTGAAGTGTTAGAAGTTTTCTTCATATCAACTTTGGTTAAAGCCTAAGTGCATGAAACGCCTGGTTAAGGCCTTCTAGTAACGCCAATACTACTTTTATGCATCTCGACTCGTGAAACTAAGCCTTGCTCAGAAATGCTCTAAAACGTCTTTTCTCAGTCAGAAAACGTTAGTTTAGACAGTTTCATGAATACAGCTGAGCTATATTAAAAAATTATACATGCATGGAAGAAATGTTATTTGTAATGCAGAAGGACATTTCTTGATTTGTTAGAAGTTTTTTTCATATTAAATTTAGTGAATGCCTCGGTGCATTAAACGCCTGGTTAAGGCCTTCTAGGAACGCCAATACTGCTTTTATGCATCTCGGCTCATAATTCGAAGGTTCGCTCAGAAATGCTCTCAAACGGCTTTTCTCAGTCAGAAAACGTTAGTTTAGGCAGTTTCATGAACACAGGCTGACCTGTAAGAAAAATTTTTACATGCATGAAAGGAATGTTATTTGTAATGCAGAAAGATATTTCTTGATGTGTAAGATGTTTTCTTTATGTCAACTTTAGTTAAATCCTAAGTGCATGAAACGCCTGGTTAAGGCCTTCTAGTAACGCCAATACTTCTTTTATGCATCTCGACTCCTGAAACTAAGCCTTGCTCAGAAATTCTCTAAAACGTCTTTTCTCAGTCAGAAAACGTTAGTTTAGACAGTTTCATGAATACAGCTGAGCTATATGAAAAATTTATACATGCATGAAAGAAATGTTATTTGTAATGCAGAAGGACATTTCTTGATGTGTTAGAAGTTTTCTTCTTATCAACTTTAGTTAAAGCCTAAGTGCATGAAACGCATAGTTAAGGCCTTCTAGGAACGCCAATACTGCTTTTATGCATCTCGGCTCATGAAACGAAGGCTCGCTCGGAAATCTTAAACGTCTTTTTAGATTTCTTAAACGTCTTTCTTAAACGTCCTTTCTCAGTCAGAAAACGTTAGTTTAGACAGTTTCATGAATACAGCTGACCTATATTAAAAAAATTATACATGCATGGAAGAAATGTTATTTGTAATGCAGAAGGACATTTCTTGATTTGTTAGAAGTTTTCTTCATATTAAATTTAGTTAATGCCTCGGTGCATTAAACGCCTGGTTAAGGACTTCTAGGAACGCCAATACTGCTTTTATGCATCTCGGCTCATAATTCGAAATCTCGCTCAGAAATGCTCTCAAACGTCTTTTCTCAGTCAGAAAACGTTAGTTTAGGCAGTTCACAACATATACTGACCTGTAAGAAAATCTTTACATGCATGAAAGGAATGTTATTTGTCATGCAGAAAGACACTTTGGGATGTGTTAGAAGTTTCATCAACTTTAGTTAAAGCCTGGGCGCATGAAACGCATGCTGAGGCCTTCTAGAAAGCAAATAATTGATTTTATGCATCTCATTCATAATTGAAGTCTCGCTCAGAAATGTTCTCAAAAGTCTTTCAGTCAGAAAACGCTATTTTAGACAGTTTCATGAATACAGCTGACCTATATTAAAAATTTATACATATATGAAAGAAATGTTATTTGTAATGCAGAAATACATTTCTTGATGCGTTAGAAGTTTTCTTCATATCAACTTTGGTTAAAGCCTAAGTGCATGAAACGCCTGGTTAAGGCCTTCTAGTAACGCCAATACTACTTTTATGCATCTCGACTCGTGAAACTAAGCCTTGCTCAGAAATGCTCTAAAACGTCTTTTCTCAGTCAGAAAACATTAGTTTAGACAGTTTCATGAATACAGCTGAGCTATATTAAAAAAATTATACATGCATGGAAGAAATGTTATTTGTAATGCAGAAGGACATTTCTTGATTTGTTAGAAGTTTTTTTCATATTAAATTTAGTGAATGCCTCGGTGCATTAAACGCCTGGTTAAGGCCTTCTAGGAACGCCAATACTGCTTTTATGCATCTCGGCTCATAATTCGAAGGTTCGCTCAGAAATGCTCTCAAACGGCTTTTCTCAGTCAGAAAACGTTAGTTTAGGCAGTTTCATGAACACAGGCTGACCTGTAAGAAAAATTTTTACATGCATGAAAGGAATGTTATTTGTAATGCAGAAAGACATTTCTTGATGTGTTAGAAGTTTTCTTCATATCAACTTCAGTTAAAGCCTAAGTGCATGAAACGCATAGTTGAAGACTTCTAGGAACGCCAATACTACTTTTATGCATCCCGCTCATGAAACGGCTTGTCAGGAAATGTTCTCAAACGCCTTTTTCTCAGTCAGGAAAACGTCTTTTCTTAATCAGAAAACGCTACTTTTAGACAGTTTCAGAATGTTTGAGCTTATAATGAAGTAAATTCTATAGCTATTACATGAAAGGAATGTTATTTGTGATGCAGAAAGACATTTCACGCGTTAGAAGTTTCCTTCATATCACCTTTCTTTTAGTTAAAGCCTAAGTGCATGAAACGCATAGTTGAGGTCTCTAGGAACGCCTAATACTACTTTTATGCATCCTGTTCATAATTCGGCTGCTCGGGCTCTAGAAATGCTCCTCAAACCACTCTTTCTCAGTCAGAAAACGCTAGTTTCAGCGCCTCTACGAATACAGCCGACCTATAAGAAAAAAATTTATACATTCATGAAAGGAATGTTATTTCTTATGCAGAAAGACATTTCTTGATGTTTTAGAAGTTTTCTTCATATCAACTTTAGTTAAAGCTTAAGTGCAAGAAACGCATATTTGAGGTCTTCTAGGAACGCCAATACTGCTTTTATGCATCGCGGCTCATGAAACGAAGGCTTGCTCAGAAATGCTCTCAGACGTCTTTTCTCAGTCAGAAAACGTTAGTTTAGGCAGTTTCATGAATACAGCTGAGCTATATGAGAAATTTATACATGCATGAAAGAAATGGTATTTGTAATGCAGAAAGACATTTCTTGATGTGTTAGAAGTTTTCTTCACATCAAATTTAGTTAATGCCTCGGTGCATTAAACGTCTGGTTAAGGCCTTCTAGTAACGCCAATACTGCTTTTATGCATCTCGGCTCGTGAAACTAAGGCTTGCTCAGAAATGCTCTAAAACGTCTTTTCTCAGTCAGAAAACGTTAGTTTAAACAGTTTCATGAATACAGCTGAGCTATATGAAAAATGTATACATGCATGAAAGGAATGTTATTTGTGATGCAGAAAGACATTTCTTGATGTGTTAGAAGTTTTCTTCATATCAAATTTAGGTAATGCCTCAGTGCATTAAACGCCTGGTTAAGGCATTCTTGGAACGCCAATACTGCTTTTATGCATCTCAGCTCGTGAAACTAAGCCTTGTACAGAAATGCTTCAAACGTCTTTTTTCAGTCAGAAAACGTTAGTTTAGGCACTTTCATGAACACAGGCTGACCTGTAAGAAAAATTTATACATGCATGAAAGAAATGTTATTTATAATGCAGAAAGACATTTCTTGATGTGTTAGAAGTTTTGCTCTCATCAAATTTAGTTAATGCCTCGTGCATTAAACGTCTGGTTAAGGCCTTCTAGGAACGCCAATACTGCTTTTATGCATCCCGGCTCATAATTCGAAGGCTTGCTCAGAAATGCTCTCAAACGTCTTTTCTCAGTCAGAAAACGTCTTTTCTTAGTCAGAAAACGTTAGTTTAGGAAGTTTCATGAATACAGCTGACCTATATTAAAAAAAATTTACATGCATGAAAGGAATGTTATTTGTAATGCAGAAAGATATTTCTTGATGTGTAAGAAGTTTTCTTCATATCAAATTTATGTAATGCCTCGGTGCATGAAACGCCTGGTTAAGGCCTTCTAGTAACGCCAATACTACTTTTATGCATCTCGGCTCGTGAAACTAAGGCTTGCTTAGAAATGCTCTAAAACGTCTTTTCTCAGTCAGAAAACGTTAGTTTAGACAGTTTCATGAATACAGCTGAGCTATATGAAAAATTTATACATGCATGAAAGAAATGTTATTTGTAAAGCAGAAAGACATTTCTTGATGTGTTAGAAGTTTTCTTCATATCAAATTTATGTAATGCCTCGGTGCATGAAACGCCTGGTTAAGGCCTTCTAGTAACGCCAATACTACTTTTATGCATCTCGGCTCGTGAAACTAAGGCTTGATTAGAAATGCTCTAAAACGTCTTTTCTCAGTCAAAACGTTAGTTTAGACAGTTTCATGAATACATTGAGTTTCATATGAAAAATTTATACGGGCCGAAAGGAAATGTTATTTGTAATGCAGAAAGACATTTCTTGATGTGTAAGAAGTTTCTTTATGTCAACTCTTTAGTTAAACCTGCTACGAAACGCCTGGTTAAGGCCTTCTAGTAACGCCAATACTACTTTTATGCATCTCGGCTCGTGAAACTAAGGCTTGTTCAGAAATGCTCTAAAACGTCTTTTCTCAGTCAGAAAACGTTAGTTTAGACAGTTTCATGAATACAGCTGAGCTATATGAAAAATTTATACATGCATGAAAGAAATGTTATTTCTAAAGCAGAAAGACATTTCTTGATGTGTTAGAAGTTTTCTTCATATCAACTTTAGTTAAAGCCTAAGTGCATGAAACGCATAGTTAATGCCTTCTAGGAAGGACAATACTGCTTTTATGCATCTCGGCTCATGAAACGAAGGCTTGCTCAGAAATGCTCTCAAACGTCTTTTCTTAGTCAGAACACGTTAGTTTAGGCAGTTTCATGAATACAGCTGAGCTATATGAAAATTTTTTACATGCATGAAAGAAATGTTATTTGTAATGCAGCTATATGAGAAATTTATACATGCATGAAAGAAATGGTATTTGTAATGCAGAAAGACATTTCTTGATGTGTTAGAAGTTTTCTTCATATCAAATTTAGTTAATGCCTAAGTACATTGAAACGATAAGTTAAGTATTCTAGAACGCCACTAATTTTATGCATCCCGCTCATAACTAAGGCTTTGCCCAGAAATGCTCTCAAACGCCTTTTCTCAGTCAGAAAACGTCTTTTCTCAGTCAGAAACGTCTTTCTTAGTCAGAAAATCCATTTAGACAGTTTCTGCTGAATACAGCTGAGCTATAAGGGAAAAATTTATACATGCATGAAAGGAATGTTATTTGTGATGCAGAAAGACATTTCTTGATGCGAAGTTTTCTTCATATCAGTTTTAGTTAAACTTAAGTGCATGAAACGCATAGTTGAGGCCTTCTAGGAACGCAAATACTGCTTTTATGCATCCCGGCTCATAATTCGAAGTCTCGCTCAAAAATGCTCTCAAACGTCTTTTCTCAGTCAGAAAACGTTAGTTTAGACAGTTTCATGAATACAGCTGAGCTATATGAAAAATTTTTACATGCATGAAAGAAATGTTATTTGTAATGCAGCTATATGAGAAATTTATACATGCATGAAAGAAATGGTATTTGTAATGCAGAAAGACATTTCTTGATGTGTTAGAAGTTTTCTTCATATCAACTTTAGTTAAATCCTAAGTACATGAAACGCATAGTTAAGGCCTTCTAGGAACGCCAATACTAATTTTATGCATCCCGGCTCATAATTCGAAGGCTTGCTCAGAAATGCTCTCAAACGTCTTTTCTCAGTCAGAAAACGTCTTTTCTCAGTCAGAAAACGTCTTTTCTTAGTCAGAAAACGTTACTTTAGACAGTTTCATGAATACAGCTGAGCTATATGAAAAATTTATACATGCATGAAAGGAATGTTATTTGTGATGCAGAAAGACATTTCTTGATGCGTTAGAAGTTTTCTTCATATCAGCTTTAGTTAAATCCTAAGTGCATGAAACGCATAGTTAAGGCCTTCTAAGAACGCCAATACTGCTTTTATGCATCTCGGCTCATGAAACTAAGCCTTGCTCAGAAATGCTCTAAAACGTCTTTTCTCAGTCAGAAAACGTTAGTCTAGACAGTTTCATGAATACAGCTGAGCTATATGAAAAATGTATACATGCATGAAAGAAATTTTCTTCTCATCAAATTTAGTTAATGCATCGGTGCTGTAACGTGGGCATGAACGAATCCGGAGGCGTGGGATCCATAAGCAACCGTTTATTAAGAGAGTAGTCAAACAGGCAGAGTTCGGCAACAACAGACTGAAATAGAGCAGACAAATCCGTAGGGGTAACAATAGTCCGGGCAAGAGGTCGAGGCAGGCGGCGATCAAAGAGAATAGTCCAGGCAACAGGCGAGATACAATACAAGGTAGGCGGCAAGGGTTCACTAAAACGATAAACAGTCCAGTCGGTAACGAGAAGGCAGTCCGTGAAGAAAACGCTCGGGATTGTTAGCATAGCCAAACAAAACTTCGCGAGGAAGCTGCCGGCGCGGCGTCCTAAAATGGCCGACCGGGGGGGAGTGACCCGGCCGACCCGGAACCGGAAGGCGGGGTCCCAGGTACGGGGTGATGGGAAGTGTAGTGTGTTAAAAGTCCGGGGAGGGTTCCCGCTGGCGGCGGTCAGAGGGAGCCACAGAGACCGCGTTTGTGACAGAGCCCCCCCCCCGTGAGCGACTCCTGGCGCGAGGAGGGGCCCGACGCCGGGGTCTACCCCTCCTACGGGGGGCTGGTCGATCTGGGTGCAGAGAGTGGAAATCCGTGGTGAGTGAGGGGTCCAGGATGTCTTCAGCATTAACCCAGGATCTCTCTTCAGGACCAAAGCCCTCCCAGTCGACCAGATATTGAAGACGACCTCTCCGGCGTCGGGAATTCAAGATGGTGTTGACACGGTAGACCTCCTCGCCGCCAAGGATGACAGGGGGAGGCTCCTGGGAGGCGGTCCCCTCTAGGTTCTCCACTCCTTCCGGACCGACAGCGGGCTTGAACAGAGAGACATGAAATGTGGGTGAGATACGGTATTCAGAGGGAAGAGCCAAACGAAAAGAAACGGGTGTAATTTGTTTAACTATTTTGAAGGGACCCACGTACCTGGGATTGAGCTTTTTGCAGGGCAGGCGTAACCGGAGGTCTCGTGTGGAGAGCCAAACCCACTGGCCAGGTTCATATGGAGGGTTGGGTCGGCGTCTGCGGTTGGCCTGTGTCCGGGTACGATGCACTGCCCTCTGTAGGTGTACATGAGCTTGATCCCAGGTCTCCTCGCTGCATTGAAGCCATGAATTGACTGCTGGGAGTTCTGACGGTTCCCCGGACCAGGGGAACATGGGTGGTTGGAAGCCTAGGGTGCACTGAAAAGGAGTTAAATTAGTGGCAGGTTTCCGTAGGGAGTTCTGGGCGTATTCGGCCCAGAACAGGTAACGGCTCCAATCTTCTTGATGAGTCTGGCAATAGGAGCGAAGGAAGTGGATTAATTCTTGATTGAGACGTTCGGCCTGTCCATTAGCTTGTGGGTGGTACCCAGAAGTGAGACTAACGTTGACGCCCAGTAGGTGGAAAAACTGGCCCAGAGACGAGAGGTAAACTGTGGTCCACGATCGGATACAATGTCCTCGGGTAATCCATAAATTCGAAAGACCCAGTTACAGAGTAGTTCGGCCGTCTCCATCGCTGTGGGGAGCTTTGGCAGGGGAATGAGACGGCAGCCCTTGGAGAATCGGTCGATGATGGTAAGAATAGTGGTGTGTCCTTTGGAGGGAGGCAGATCGGTAATGAAATCGATGGCGATGTGCGACCAGGGGCGCTGTGGCACAGGCAAGGGCTGAAGGAGGCCGGCGGGCAAACGACGGGGTACCTTGGCGGTATTGCATACGGAGCAGCTCCTAATGAAGTTGAAGGTGTCCGAGCGAAGGGAGGGCCACCAGAACCTGTTACTGACCAGATGGAGGGTGTCCTCAATACCGGGGTGACCTGAGCTAGGAGCGGTGTGGACCTCGGTCAGGACTCATGAGCGTAAGTTGGGGGGCACGTAAGTGCGATTGTCGGGGCATTCGGCGGGTGTAGGGTCCTGGGCCTGCGCCTCCTGGATCTCAGTCATGATGTCCCATACCACAGGGGCCACAACCATGGAAGCGGGTAGAATTGTCTCTGAGGAGCCGGTGGAGGTTTCCGGTTCATGAATGCGGGAAAGGGCGTCCGCCTTAGTGTTTTGCGAGCCTGGACGATAGGTGACCTGGAAGTCAAAGCGAGTGAAAAACAAGGATCACCTAGCCTGTCGGTGGTTCAACAGTTTCGCTGAGCGGAGGTATCCCAGGTTTTTGTGGTCAGTTAGAACAGTGAAGGGGTGCTTAGCGCCCTCGAGCCAATGCCGCCACCCTTCCAAGGCTAGTTTGATTGCGAGCAGCTCACGGTTACCCACATCATAGTTCCGCTCGGCTGGGGACAACTTGTGTGAGTAGTAAGCGCAAGGGAACATCTTGCCAGGCTCCCCCTGCCGCTGGGAGAGAACCGCCCCAACACCAGTACTGAAGGCATCCACCTCCACAATGAAAGGTCGCTCGGGGTCTGGGTGGTGGAGAATGGGTGCGGTGGTGAACCTGTGGCGGAGGTCGTCGAAGGCCTGGAGAACTGGTGGAGTCCAGGTTAGGCGGGAGGTTCCCTTCTTAACCATGGCTGAGAGTGGAGCTGTTACGGTGCTGAAATGACGAATGAAGCGACGGTAGAAGTTGGCAAAGCCAAGGAAGCGTTGGAGTTCCTTCAGGGTGGAAGGTCGCGGCCAGTTGAGGACAGCGTTGACCTTCTTCTCATCCATAGCCACTCCTTCCGCGCTGATGACGTACCCGAGGAAGGAAATCTTGTCCTGGTGGAATTCACACTTCTCTTCCTTGGCGTATAGTCGATGAGTGATAAGTCGTTGCAGCACGGTTTTAACGTGGTTGACGTGTTCGTGGAGGGAGTTTGAGTAAATCAAGATGTCGTCGATGTAAACAATGACATAGCGGTTGAGCAGGTCCCGGAACACCTCATTAATGAAGGCCTGGAAGTAGGAGGTGCTGTTTGCCAGTCCGAAAGGCATGACCAGGTACTCGTAGTGACCGGACGTGGTCGAGAAGGCCGTCTTCCACTCGTCCCCTGCACGGATTCGGATGAGGTTGTAAGCCGAGCGGAGATCCAGCTTAGTAAAGATCTTGGCTGATCGCAGTTGTTCCAAGGCCGCAGGTACGAGCGGGAGCGGGTAGCGATATTTAATGGTGACCTCGTTAAGTCCGCGGTAGTCGATGCAGGGTCGCAGACCGCCGTCCTTCTTCTTAACGAAGAAAAACCCTGCCGAGGCCGGGGAGGTGGATGGTCGGATGAAACCCTTAGCCAACTCTTCCTGAATGTAGTTGTTCATGGCCTCCGACTCCGCGTGGGACAATGGGAAGATGCGCCCCCTGGGGGGAACGGCTCCAGGAATGAGGTCGATGGCGCAGTCCCCAGGACGGTGAGCGGGTAGATGAGTGGCTTTGGTGCGACTGAAGGCCTCCAGGAGATCTTGATACTCAGCGGGTATGGTGTTGGCCGGGACTTGGATCTGGGGCGGATTATCGGGCCTGACCCGAGGCTGGAGGCAATGCTGGTGGCAGTGTGGAGACCAGTGGGTGATTGTGCGGTTAGCCCAGGCGATGGTCGGGCCGTGGAGGTGCAACCAAGGAGAGCCCAGAATGACGGGTGACTGGGGTGATGAAATTATGAAAATGCAGGTGGTTTCTTGGTGTGAGGGCTCAACCCGGAGAGTGAGGTCGTCGGTGGTATGGTGGATCCTTCCAGAGCCTAACGGTCTCCCGTCGAGGGCGGCCACTGTGACGGATGGAGAACAAGAGAGAACAGGTAGGTGATTAGTAGCGACAAAGTCCGCATCAATGAAGTTGCCAGCCGCGCCGGAGTCAATCAGGGCGGAGGTCGCGATAGACATTTCTCCACAAACAATGGTTATAGGTATCTCACAGCGACTAGAGGGTATTTCATCGCTACTCACCGAGGGTGATGGGCGTGGTGGACGCGTGGGACAATTAGCCCGAATGTGTCCTGGCTGACCACAGTACAGACACAGATTGGAACGGAGGCGTCTCTCTCTCTCCTCCAACGTCAGTTTTGTAGCTCCCACCTGCATGGGTTCGGGACCCGCCTCGGCGGAGAGCGGCGGTAGGGGCAGTGGAGTAGAGGGACGATTGAACCTGCGAGCCCGCATGACGTTGTCTACTCGGATAGAGAGATCGATATATTGTTCCAGCGAGAGGTCCTCGTCGCGGCAGGCCAGCTCCACCTGGAGGTCGGGATGCAAACCACGACGGTAATGGAGTTTGAGGGGTTCGTTATTCCATCCACTTTGTGCAGCAAGTGTGCGAAAACTCAGGGCGTAATCGGCAGCGGTTCTCCTACCCTGCCGCAAAGCCACTATCTGTTCCCCTGCCTCCCCACTCTCAGTGCTGGGCTGGAAAACCTCCTTGAATCGCTGGAGGAATGTGGCGAATGTCGGGAAGGTCGGACGATCCAACCGCCAAACAGCTGTAGCCCACTCTAGTGCTCTCCCGCTCAGTAATGAACAAACAAAGGCAATCTTACCCTCGTCCGTTGGATAGAGATGTGGCTGCTGGTTAACGAAGAGAGAGCACTGTAATAGGAAGCCCTTGCATTTGGTCGCCGTGCCGTCGAATTTTTCTGGGAAGGCTAGGCGAGGACTGGCGGCAACAGGCGGAGCGGTCGGTGGCGGCGAGGCCGCGGGAGTAGCGGCGGCTGGTGGTGATAACTGTAAACCCTGCAGAGCCCTCACCAACTGTCCAGTAAGGTCGGTGAGGCGATCCAGTTGTTGTTGGTGAGCCAGTAGTGTAGAGGCTTGAGCCGACAACTCCGAGGACAGCTGGCGTACGGCGGCAGGATCGGCGGACTGCATAGCCTGTGTGGGAAACTCCGACGTGGGTTGGTGCGCGGTCGCTGGATCCATAGGTGGCGAAGTTTTCTGTAACGTGGGCATGAACGAATCCGGAGGCGTGGGATCCATAAGCAACCGTTTATTAAGAGAGTAGTCAAACAGGCAGAGTTCGGCAACAACAGACTGAAATAGAGCAGACAAAACCGTAGGGGTAACAATAGTCCGGGCAAGAGGTCGAGGCAGGCGGCGATCAAAGAGAATAGTCCAGGCAACAGGCGAGATACAATACAAGGTAGGCGGCAAGGGTTCACTAAAACGATAAACAGTCCAGTCGGTAACGAGAAGGCAGTCCGTGAAGAAAACGCTCGGGATTGTTAGCATAGCCAAACAAAACTTCGCGAGGAAGCCGCCTGCGCGGCCTCCTAAAATGGCCGACCAGGGGGGAGTGACCCGGCCGACCCGGAACTGGAAGGCGGGGTCCCAGGTACGGGGTGATGGGAAGTGTAGTGTGTTAAAAGTCCGGGGAGGGTTCCCGCTGACGGCGGTCAGAGGGAGCCACAGAGACCGCGTTTGTGACAGGTGCATTAAACGTCTGGTTAAGGCCTTCTAGGAACGCCAATACTGCTTTTATGCATCTCGGCTCATAATTCGAAGGCTCGCTCAGAAATGCTCTCAAACGTCTTTTCTCACTCAGAAAACATTAGTTTAGGCAGTTTCATGAATAAAGCTGAGCTATATGAGAAATTTATACATGCATGAAAAAAATGTTATTTCTAATGCAGAAAGACATTTCTTGATGTGTTAGAAGTTTTCTTCATATCAACTTTAGTTAAAGCCTAAGTGCATGAAACGCATAGTTAAGGCCTTCTAAGAACGCCAATACTGCTTTTATGCATCTCGACTCGTGAAACTAAGCCTTGCTCAGAAATGCTTCAAACGTCTTTTCTCAGTCAGAAGACGTTAGTTCAGGCAGTTTCATGAAAATAGGCTGACCTGCAAGAAAAATTTTTACATGCATGAAAGGAATGTTATTTGTAATGCAGAAAGACATTTCTTGATGTGTTAGAAGTTTTCTACATATCAACTTTAGTTAAAGCCTATGTGCATGAAACGCATAGTTAATGCCTTCTAGGAACGCCAATACTGCTTTTATGCATCTCGGCTCATGAAACGAAGGCTTGCTCAGAAATGCTCTCAAACGTCTTTTCTCAGTCAGAAAACGTTAGTTTAGGCAGTTTCATGAATACAGCTGAGCTATATGAAAAATTTTTACATGCATGAAAGAAATGTTATTTGTAATGCAGAAAGACATTTCTTGATGTGTAAGAAGTTTTCTTCATATCAAATTTAGTTAAATCCTAAGTGCATGAAACGCCTGGTTAAGGCCTTCTAGTAACGCCAATACTACTTTTATGCATCTCGACTCGTGAAACTAAGCCTTACTCAGAAATGCTCTAAAACGTCTTTGCTCAGTCAGAAAACGTTAGTTTACACAGTTTCATGAACACAGGCTGACCTGTAAGAAAAATTTTTACATGCATGAAAGGAATGTTATTTGTAATGCAGAAAGATATTTCTTGATGTGTTAGAAGTTTTCTTCATATCAACTTTAGTTAAAGCCTAAGTGCATGAAACGCATAGTTGAGGCCTTCTAGGAACGCCAATACTGCTTTTATGCATCTCTGTTCATAATTCGAAGGCTCGCTCAGAAATGCTCTCAAACGACTTTTCTCAGTCAGAAAACGTTAGTTTAGGCAGTTTCATGAATACAGGCTGACCTATAAGAAAAATTTTTACATGCATGAAAGGAATGTTATTTCTAATGCAGAAAGACATTTCTTGATGTGTTAGAAGTTTTCTTCATATCAACATTAGTTAAAGCCTAAGTGCATGAAACACATAGTTGAGGCCTTCTAGGAACGCCAATACTGCTTTTATGCATCCCGGCTCATAATTCGAAGGCTTCCTCAGAAATGCTCTCAAACGTCTTTTCTCAGTCAGAAAACGTCTTTTCTTAGTCAGAAAACTTTAGTTTAGACAGTTTCATGAATACAGCTGAGCTATATGAAAAATGTATACATGCATGAAAGGAATGTTATTTGTGATGCAGAAAGACATTTCTTGATGCGTTAGAAGTTTTCGTCATATCAACTTTAGTTAAAGCCTAAGTGCATGAAACGCATAGTTAAGGCCTTCTAAGAACGCCAATACTGCTTTTATGCATCTCGGCTCGTGAAACTAAGGCTTGCTCAGAAATGCTCTAAAACGTCTTTTCTCAGTCAGAAAACGTTAGTTTAGGCAGTTTCATGAATACAGCTGACCTATATTAAAAAAAAATGTACATGCATGAAAGGAATGTTATTTGTAATGCAGAAAGACATTTCTTGATGTGTAAGAAGTTTTCTTTATGTCAACTTTAGTTAAATCCTAAGTGCATGAAACGCCTGGTTAAGGCCTTCTAGTAACGCGAATACTACTTTTATGCATCTCGACTCGTGAAACTAAGCCTTGCTCAGAAATCCTCTAAAACGTCTTTTCTCAGTCAAAAAACGTTAGTTTAGACAGTTTCATGAATACAGCTGAGGTATATGAAAAATTTATACATGCATGAAAGAAATGTTAGTTATAATGCAGAAAGACATTTCTTGATGTGTTAGAAGTTTTCTTCACGTCAAATTTAGTTAATGTCTCGGTGCATTAAACATCTGGTTAAGGCCTTCTAGGAACGCCAATACTGCTTTTATGCATCTCGGCTCATAATTCGAAGGCTCGCTTAGAAATGCTCTCAAACGTCTTTTCTCAGTCAGAAAACGTCTTTTCTTAGTCAGAAAACGTTACTTTAGACAGTTTCATGAATACAGCTGACCTATATTAAAAAAAAATTTACATGCATGAAAGGAATGTTATTTGTGATGCAGAAAGACATTTCTTGATGTGTTAGAAGTTTTCTTCTGATCAAATTTAGTTAATGCCTCAGTGCATTAAACGTCTGGTTAAGGCCTTCTAAGAACGCCAATACTGATTTTATGCATCTCGGCTCATAATTCGAAGGCTCGCTCAGAAATGCTCTCAAACGTCTTTTCTCATTCAGAAAACGTTAGTTTAGGCAGTTTCATGAATACAGGCTGACCTATAAGAAAAATTTTTACATGCATGAAAGGAATGTTATTTCTAATGCAGAAAGACATTTCTTGATGTGTTAGAAGTTTTCTTCATATCAACTTTAGTTAAATCCTAAGTGCATGAAACGCCTGGTTAAGGCCTTCTAGTAACGCCAATATTTCTTTTATGCATCTCGACTCGTGAAA
>VONZ01003765.1:0-16849 GCA_012976165.1 Labeo catla | reverse complement strand
AAATGGCTTCAAATGGCTAAATTAATGCTCATCTATTCACACAAACATTAGCTCTTCATATCATATGACAAATCTCCTCATTTTGAATACCTTTGCATAGCACCTTAAAGGCCTTAAATGCTCGAACCCCGGTAATTGCTGCTTGCAGCTATATTATCTATTTGTAATTGATAGGATAATTTTTTTTTTTCCCTAAAACGGAATGGGCAGCCCAAACCGTAAGGCCTAGAGACTTGAAACTTGGCCAGAAGGTAGAGCTCCCTGTGGGGACATTCTGACAAAGACTGAGCCTAATTGGCCTAAAGGTGGCGCTACAGCGCAAAAAACTAAAATTTATCAGTTTATTGGCCTAAGCTCGTAAACCGTTTGTCGTAGACTCAAAAACTTTACATCGTTGCGTTCCCTGGGTCAGCCCGAACAAAAGTGGAGTGCAAAATTTTTGAGCTGCGACGCACGGTTGACCCCGAAAAATGGACGTGAATCCAAAACCTACTTTTGCGAACTAGTCCTAGGTTTTTCAACCAATCGGAACCAAACCAGTGCAGAAAAATTCTCTGGACACTGAATATCAATAATTATCAAAAAAAAGTTGAACTTTTCACTCACGGTCACAAAGGGCCACCAAAACGTTCCAAAGTGACGGGGCCACTTTTAGTAAAATGGCTATAACTTTTCAAAGGAATGAGATATCTTCACCAAACTTGGTACACATATGTATGAGCTTAATCTTTGGTCAAATCAAAAAAAATGCGGAGCTTGACCACTTGGTGGCGCTATAAAACTGAAAAAACATATTATTGGCTATAAATACACCGCCGTTAGTCCGATTGACTTGAAAATTGGTATGCAGTCTCTTGGACCAAAGGGGCACAAGTGTCTATGAGGACATTGGCGTATCTCAAAAAACATGGCCGCCATTGGCCAATGAAGTTTGAGCACCTATTTGACAAGGTTAACGGAGGTCGATTGGAACGAAACTCGGTGGGCATGTTTGACTCATGGCCCTAAAGGTCTGTAAGAATTTTGAAATAAATCGGCCACTAGTTGGCGCTAACGAATTTTTTGGATCTGTAAACGCGTGGCGTTTCACACATCCACACAATATGCATATCATTTGATCGATCTCCTCATGATGAACAACTTTGCCTCAAGAACCATTGCTGTCAATCAAATCGTTCATGAAATATTCACAAATATGCTAAAAACGTACTTTTGCGAACTAGTCCTAGGTTTTTCGCTTAATCTCGATCAAACCACTGCAGTAATGTTCTCTGGACTCTCTAGATCAATAATTATTAAAAAAATGTTGAATTTTGTCCTTTAGTTAGCTGTAATGGGGCCATTTACAAAAGAGGCGTGGCCACATATACCCAAAAGCTTATAAAACCAAAACGAAAACTCAAAACTTTACGAAAATTGGTGATAACATGTATCAGTTGATTCTTAACAAGCATGCAAAGTTTCATGGAGATCGGAGCATAGGTGGCGCAATAACAGTTAAAAAGGCTTTAAAAACAAGATTTCTATGGTAAATGGCCTCAAATTGTTAAAAAATGCTCATTTATTCACACAAACACTAGATCTTACACTTACATCTGTATGATATATCGTCTCATTCTGAACAAATGTGCATACCACCTCAAAGGCCTTAAATGCTCGAACCCCGTTAATTGCTGCTTGCAGCTATATTATCTATTTGTAATTGACAGGATAATTTTTTTTTCCCCTAAAACTGAATTGGCAGCCCAAACCGTAAGGCCTAGAGACTTGAAACTTGGCCAGAAGGTAGAGCTCCCTGTGGGGACATTCTGACAAAGACTAAGCCTAATCGGCCTAAAGGTGGCGCTACAGCGCAAAAAACTAAAATTTATCAGTTTATTGGCCTAAGCTCGTAAACCGTTTGTCATAGACTCAAAAACTTTACATCATTGCGTTCCTTGGGTCAGCCCGAACAAAAGTGGAGTGTGAAATTTTTGAGCTGCGACGCACGGTTGACCCCGAAAAATGGACATGAATCCGAAACCTACTTTTGCGAACTAGTCCTAGGTTTTTCACCCAATCGGAACCAAACCAGTGCAGAAATATTCTCTGGACACTGAATATCAATAATTATCAAAAAAAAGTTGAACTTTTCACTCACGGTCACAAAGGGCCACCAAAACGTTCCAAAGTGACGGGGCCACTTTTACTAAAATGGCTATAACTTTTGAAAGGAATGAGATATCTTCACCAAACTTGGTACACATATGTATAAGCTTAATCTTTGGTCAAATCCAAAAAATTGCGGAGCTTGACCACTTGGTGGCGCTATAAAACTGAAAAAACATATTATTGGCTATAAATACACCGCCGTTAGTCCGATTGACTTGAAAATTGGTATGCAGTCTCTTGGACCAAAGGGGCACAAGTGTCTATGAGGACATTGGCGTATCTCAAAAAATATGGCCGCCATTGGCCAATGAAGTTTGAGCACCTATTTGACAAGGTTAACGGAGGTCGATTAGAACAAAACTCGGTGGGCATGTTCGACTCATGGCCCTAAAGGTCTGTAAGAATTTTGAAAGAAATCGGCCACTAGTTGGCGCTAACGACTTTTTTGGATCTGTAAACGCGTGGCGTTTCACACATCTACACAATATGCATATCATTTGATAGATCTCCTCATGATGAACAACTTTGCCTCAAGAACCGTTGCTGTCAATCAAATCGTTCATTAAAGATTCACAAATATGCTAAAAACGTACTTTTGCGAACTAGTCCTAGGTTTTTCGCTTAATCTCGATCAAACCACTGCAGTAATGTTCTCTGGACTCTCTAGATCAATAATTATTAAAAAAATGTTGAATTTTGTCCTTTAGTTATCTGTAATGGGGCCATTTACAAAAGAGGCGTGGCCACATATACCCAAAAGCTTATAAAACCAAAATGAAAACTGAAAACTTTACGAAAATTGGTGATAACATGTGTCAGATGATTCTTAACAAGCATGCAAAGTTTCATGGAGATCGGAGCATAGGTGGCGCAATAACAGTTAAAAAGGCTTTAAAAACAAGATTTCTATGGTAAATGGCCTCAAATTGTTAAAAAATGCTCATTTATTCACACAAACACTAGATCTTACACTTACATCTGTATGATATATCGTCTCATTCTGAACAAATGTGCATACCACCTCAAAGGCCTTAAATGCTCGAACCCCGTTAATTGCTGCTTGCAGCTATATTTATTATTATTATTCTTCCCTAAAACTGATCGTGCAGCCCAAACCGTAAGGCCTAGAGAGCTGAAACTTGGTCAGAAGGTAGTAGTCCCCCTCGCTACTCAGGCGCAAAGAACCAACCCAATTGGCCTAACGGGGGCGCTACAGTGCAAAAAACTAACATTTCAGACGTTTTTGGGCGTAGCTCGTAAACCGCTTGCCGTAGACTCAAAAATTTGACATCGTTGCGATCCTTGGAATAGCCCGGACAAAAGTGCACAGGCACGATTTTTGCTCTAGGACGCACCGTTTTCCCGCAAAATTGACCTATATCCGAAACCTACTTTTGCGAACTAGTCCTAGGTTTTTTGCCCGATCGGAACCAAACCACTGCAGAAATAATCTGTGGACATTGAATATCAATAATTATCAAAAAAAAGTTGAAATTTTCATTTTGCCGCGAAACAGTAGGCCAATTAGCGTCTATGCTAACGTTAGCCAAATGTTATTCAGACTATAACTCTGGAACGGAATGAGGTATCTTCACCAAACTCGGTACACATGTGTACAAGCTCAAACTTTAGTCAAATAAAAAAAATTGCACAGCTCTGCCACTTGGTGGCGCTATTAGCCTGAAAAAACATAAAAATGACTATAACTATGCACTCGTTGGTCCAATCGACTTGAAAATTGATATGCAGCATCTTGGTCCAAACTGGCACAAGTCTATAGGAGGACATTTGCGTATCTCAAAAAACATGGCCGCCATCGGCCAACGAAGTTTGAGCACCTATTAGACAAGGTTAACGGAGGCCAATTGGAACGAAACTCACTGGGCATGTTCGACTCATGGCCCTAAAGGTCTGTAAGAATTTTGAAATAAATTGGCCACTAGTTGGCGCTAACGAGTTTTACGGCTCTGTAATCATGTGGTGTTTCACACATCCACACAGTATGCATATCATTGGATAGATCTCCTCATGATGAACAACTTTGCCTCAAGAACCATTGCTGTCAATCAAATCGTTCATTAATTATTCACAATTATGTGAAAAACCTACTTTTGCGAACTAGTCCTAGGTTTTTTGCTCAATCTTGATCAAACCACTGCAGTAATATTCTCTGGACTCTCTAGATCAATAATTATCAAAAAAATGTTGAATTTTGTCCTTTGGGTAGCTATAACGGGGTCATTTAGAAAAGGGGCGTGGCCACATATACCCAAAAGCCTATAAAACCTAAACAAAAACACTAGAACTTCATACCGTATGATAGATCTCCTCATGCTGAGCAACTTTGCCTCAAGAACCTTTGCTGTCAATAAAGTCATTTATTACATATTCACAAATATGTGAAAAACCTACTTTTGTGAACTAGTCCTAGGTTATTCACTCAATCTCGATCAAACCACTGCAGCACCATTCTCCAGACTGCCTAGATCAATAATTATCAAAAAAAACGTTAAACTTTTGACTCGCAGTCACAAAGGGGCACCAAAACGTTTGAAAGAGGCGGGGCCACTTTCACTAAAATGGCTATAACTTTTGAAAAGAATGACATATCATCACCAAACTCAGAACACATGTGTATAAGCTAAATCTGTGGTAAAATCCAACATATTGCAGAGCTTGACCACTTGGTGGCGCTATAAGAGCAAAAATACATATAAATGGCTATAACTTCGCAACCGTCAGTCCAATCTATCTGAAAATTGGTATGCAGTGTCTTAGTCCAATGTGGCATAAGGGACTATGAGGACATTTGCGTATTTTGAAAAACATGGCCGCCATCGACCAATGAAATTTGAGCACCTATTAGACAAGGTTAATGAAGGTCAATCGGAATGAAACTTACTGGGCATTGCCCTAAAGGTCTGTAAGAATTTTGAAACAAATCGGCCACTAGTTGGCGCTAACGAGTTTTATGGATCTGCAATCACGTGGTGTTTCACACATCCACAAAATATGCATATCATTTGATAGATCTCCTCATGATGAACAACTTTGCCTCAAGAACCATTGCTGTCAATCAAATTGTTCCTTAAATGTTCACAATTATGTGAAAAACCTACGAACTAGTCCTAGGTTTTTCACTCAATCTCTATAAAACCACTGCAGCGCATTTCTCCAGACTCTCTAGATCAATAATTATCAAAAAAATGTGCAATTTTGTCCTTTGGGTAGCTATAACGGGGTCATTTACAAACAGGGTGTGGCCACATATACCCAAAAGCGTATCAAACCTAAACAAAAACTTTACGAAACTTGGTGAAAGCATGTGTGACATGACATATAACAATTATCCAAAGTTTCATGGATATCGGACCATAGGTGGCGTTATAACAGCTAAAAATGCCTCAAAAACACAGTATTTCTATAGAAAATAACCTCAAATTTTGGAACATGTTCATATATTCACAGAAATAGTAAATGTTTATATCATATGATACGTCTGAACAACTTTGCCTCAAGAACCATTGCTGTCAATAAAACCATTCATTAATTATTCACGAAAATGTTAAAAACCTACTTTTTCAAATTAGTCTCAGGTTTGTTGCTCAATCTGGATCAAACTAATACAGAACAATTCTCTGGACTCTCTAGATTAATAATTATCAAAAAAATATTGAATTTTGCACTTTAGTTAGCTGTAACAGGGTCATTTAAAAGGGGGCATGGACATATATATCCAAAAGCCTATAAAACCTAAAAAAAAAACAAAACTGTATGAAACAAGGTTAAAAGACTTGCAATAACTGTGACCTGTCATTTATTTCAAATATCTAAAACTGCAACACAATGTGTGCGAATGTATGTATTTCATAGATCTAATTGTTCTGAACAACTTTGCCTCTGGGAGTAATGATGTCAATCAAACAGTTTTGACAAAAAAAACACTATAACAGTTATAACACTTAAACACTGTGTTGAGTAAGAAGTTGCAATTAATAACCACTAGATGGCAGCGGTAGACCACTAATGGGTTCATTAAACAGTTCTTTTCACTTTTGCTGATGGACACATTATATAATGTCTATTATAACATTTACAATCACATTTATTTAAAGATTACCATTTTGTTCATACACTTTTTTACCATTTTGCCAGATAATCATTACAGTGAAACATGAAAATATCATATGAACTCTTTAAAAGAGAAGATTTGCAATAACTGTCACCTATCATTTATTTCAAATAGCTAAAATTGCAACACATTATGTGTTCAAACTTTATTCAAACATATTGTTCTAATTTTGTATTTACAAGTAGTGAACCTACATCTAGTGCATCTCAACACAGCTGGTCCAGTTCAGCTGTCTATGCTGTCCATCACCTCTTTTACGGCTATAGTGACACCAGACTCTGATCAACGTGAGAAATGGAGATCGAGTCTTTCATTGCCTGAGTGCACAGAGAGGATGAGGAAGACCATGAAGATGCCCCTGAACCACACAGCCTTAAACAAGAGCAGGAGAAGTTGTGTGGGACAATCTGTCTGCTCCAAACATCTGTGTGCTGCTCTGCATGAGAACTACTATCTGTCAAATATTTACATAGAGTAAAAATATGACATCTCATATTGTCATTATTGCATTTCTTGTCAAATTTTGTTTTATATGTTCACAATTACATTCTAATTTTTGATATAGCTTTATCACTTCTGTGGTGCAGTGAGCTGGTCAGCAGAAGGTTGCTGATTCAATCTTTGCAGTTGGCACCACTGCTGTGTTCTTCAGCAGGGCTCTTTAGTCCAAGTTACTGCAGATGGATTAGTCCTTACTAAGAGCTAAATTCAGTAATTATTTAGTCACATCCACAAAAAAACATTCCAAACATTCCTGGTTTGTGCTTATTCAATATTAGTCAATGGAGCCTGACTTGCAGATTCTTCATTAAAATTATTTGACGATGGTTTTAAAGCTTGTGATACTCGAGTTTCATTGACTAATGTTCTGTGAAAAGAAACCAGCAGAACAAACTTAATCAAAATCAGATCCTCAATATCTTTTGGTCTTTGTCTGGATGTTTTTGTTGGCAGTGGGTTCACTGAGGATGAAGAACTCACAGCAGCAGCATCTGGTCGATATGAGGCAGTACGGTCAGGTGGAGTGATGGAGTCTCATCTATGGCACTGCACCATTTCTAGGATGCTGCTGTGGGCTCTCCATCCTCACTGCTCACACCAGTTGCCAGACATTTGAGATCCTACAAAAATGCAAAGACAACAGAAAAGCAGTTATTTTACTGTATTTAATGTATGTATTTAATAATTATTTAATGTAATTTGCATCTATGGTCCCTGGGCATCATGTTGTTTCAGTATTCAGTTACAAACCATGTAATACATACAAGACATGCAATATATAATAATGGAGTATAACATACTCCATTAAATTAAAATACATATTTATTTACATTAGCAGTGTTGACAACAGTGAGTTACAGTGGCTATACACATCATCACTGATATTTATTTAATGTTGTGATGCTCTGTTTCTCAATAGTTGTCCAAGATGTTCCTGTCACATATTACATAAACATTTAGTAAACATCTTTACATATGTACATAATTTACAACATATAAATACTAAACTCACAAGACAGCTGAATTAACATATGTAAGTTTCCTAGTTAGACATACTGATCTTACCACATATCCACATATCCATTTCACCTAGTATATAGTAGGTAAGTACTCATATTCAAACAATAATTAAGTTTACGTATGCCTGAATTTCATGAGAAATAGTGCTTCATCCAGGTAAATTTCACAAAGTCTTTTTTAGATATTTAGATTTCATGCATACTTTTACATCAGCTACTGCTTTTTTGCCTAATAAAAATATTATAGAAGCATGCGATTTTGAATGCAACCATTGTCTTTGCGTCTGTTCTCCATTTTGGATAAGTTTTACTTTCAGCTATATTTGGAGGTTGACTATATGGCTTTAAAGGTGTTTAAGTGCTTGAACCCTAGTAATTGCTGATGGTAGCTATATTGATTAAATTTAAATATAAAATTGTTATTATAAACAGGACAGCTGCAATATATTCTTATACCAACAAGATGGCAACAGTACACGACTAGTGTGAGAAGTCTGAGTTAACAAACTGCACTTAACAATGTCTCTTCTTTTTCTTCTTTTTATTATTATTGCTGTTTAAGTAAATGAGGGAAAATACAATAGTTAAGTGCTAGTGTTAATTTTTAGGTGTATGTATCCATACTATCTTCATTGATTTGTTAATTTTGTTGTAAAGAAGTACATCTAAAAAATGAAATAATATCAAAAGATTTATTTAAAATAACATTTTCACAAAAACAAACAAATGAAATGAATATCATAGGCACATTTTAATAACATTCAAGTGAAGTCAATTCAATACATATTTTAACATGTTATTCTCAATAATTTCTATATTACTTACAAACTCTTATATTTATTAGTTTAGATGCTTTATTCAGTTTCAGTAAACTTTACTGACATTACAACACACAGACAGTTTTATTTAAATAATATTCAAAATAATTTTGATTACAACTCTATTATATAAAACTTTAATTGAAACTTTAAAAGTTTAAATAACACATTATTAAGAAATTTTCAGCCATTAAATTTAAGTTATTTTCATACATTAAAATGTTGTAAATTCAAAAAAGAAAAACAGAGAGACACACATACAGAAAATGACAACTTAAAGTATTACATGGAAATTAAATATTTTTACTGATACAGTTATATATTTAGTACAAAAGATAGCATAATAAATATTAAAGTGAAA
Source organism: Labeo catla (assembly GCA_012976165.1). Classification (NCBI taxonomy): domain Eukaryota; kingdom Metazoa; phylum Chordata; class Actinopteri; order Cypriniformes; family Cyprinidae; genus Labeo; species Labeo catla. Next base: position 7,867 of record VONZ01003765.1, on the reverse strand, counting down.
TTTTATGCACTAGTAACAAACAAATAATTATTTATTTAATTATTTGCATATATGAAAAGTCTTGTTTTAGTAGATCTTAGAAAACTATGACACTTTGACATGGAAATTGACACATGATAAATTAAATATAATCAAGTATAAGTAATAGTTCTGTAGTATGGGGAAAACATTTCAAATTGCAAAATGTTGACAAATTTAAATAAAAGATTAAGTCCAAAACCTTAAAAAACAAAGAAACAAATAAAATTCATTCATTCATTCATTCATTAAACTTCATTTGTTTCTATACATTCTATTCAGAAATATTGTAAATTCAGTTTCAAAACCCTAAAAGCATAAAAATAATTGGAAAATACAGTAGTAAATAAATAATATAAAGATGTGTTTTTCCATTAACTCCCACCTACACAAAAAACAAACAAACAAACAAACAAAACAAAACAAAACAAAAATGTAATTCTTTCATTCATTCAAGTTTACTTTTTTCTCTCTTCATTTTAGGCCAGCATTTCACATGACGTATTGTTGCATTTAAACTTTGAACACTAAACGTCTGATTAAACAAGCCTACTGTTTCAATTTCATGTATGAAGTCACTCACATACAAAAAAATAAATAAATTTGCAGAGTGAAAACAAATGAATACAGAATAATATATTTGCAGACATCACAGTAATATTGGGTTTACAATTAAAAGTAGTCATTAGTTTTCTTCTCCTTCTTTAGCCAGACCTGTATCTCTTGTATAAAGGAAGAGGTTTTATTAAATGATTTACTGTATGATATGACTCCTTTATTGCATATTTTTTGGCAGCCATTAAATATTGAGATGCTTTCTACAGTAAGTAGGTTGTAACGCCAAGCCAGCAGAGGGAGCCCTGACCCATGAACTGAGTGTCGCTGCTCCTTCGGCTGCCTCGTTGGTAACTTCCTGTTTGGTGGCCATAAACGGAGGCCATTGCAGGGCATACAGAGCAGGCAGAAGCAGAGATATCCAAAGTGGAACTAGTGACATCCATAGTAGAGCGGTGTTTTGACTGACGATTTCCTTGGTCGTGACATGACAGGTAGAGAGTTTATGATAGGCCTTCTTGGCTGTGACATGACAGGCAGAGAGTTTATGGGAGGATCTACAGCACATGCTGATACCTCTGGAGGCATGGGTGTAGATTCTTGGGGAGGCGTGGCAGTGAGTTCATAAACAGACGCCACCTCCTTAGGAGGTTCTACAGCAGGAGCCGACACCTCAGGAGGTGTAGGCGCGAACTCATGGACAGATGAAGCCTCAGGAGCAGACTTGTTGTCAAATGAGGGCTCTGGGGCAGATTCGTGGACGGACGAGGCCTCTGGACCAGACTCGTGGGCAGACAAGGCCTCTGGACCAGACTCATGGACAGACGAGGCCTCTGAACCAGATTTGTGGACAGATGAGGCCTCCGGGTGGACAGACGAGGCCTCTGGGGCAGACTCGCAGTTAGGCAAGGCCTCTGGGGCAGACTCGTGGATAGACGAGGCCTCTGGAGCAGACTCGTGAACAGATGAGGCCTCTACAGCACAGTGGGCTCTGCGTAGCTTGGGAGCGTGGGCTCTGCGTGGCTTGGGAGCATGGGCTCTGGGGGTTCAGCTGAGACGTGATGTGATTTGGGAAGGTCAGAGGGGACCTGGTTAGGTTCTGGCAGGACAGCAGTTTCTTGACTTGATTCAGGAACAACAGCTGTGACATGACTTTATTCATGGGGAACAGCTGTATATTGGCTTGTGTCATGGAGGACGATAGCTGTATCTTGGCTTGACTCATGGAGAACAGCTGTATCTTGGCTTGACTCATGGACAATAGCAGCTGTGTCTTGGCTCGCGGAGAACAGCTGTATCTTGGCAGCATAGCAGATGTGTCTTGCTGCGTCTTAGCTCATGGAGATGGAGAACAACTGTAACTTGGCTTGATTCAGGGAACAGCTGTATGCTGGACTCATGGAGACAGCTTCTTGGACTCATGGAGAGCTGCTATCTTACTTCTTGGCAAACTCATGACTCATAACAGCTGTGTCTTGGCTTGACTCATGGAGAACAGCTATCTTGCAGCTCATGGAGGACTTGGCTTGCTGGAGAACAACTGTATCTTCATGGAGGGACAGCTGTGTCTTAGCAAACTCATGGAGAACAGCTGTATCTTAGCGACTCATGGAGAACATTGTATCTTGGCAAGCTCATGGAGGACAGCTGTGTCTTGGCTTGACTCATGGAGAACAACAGCTGTGTCTTGGCTTGACTCATGGAGAACAACAGCTGTGTCTTGGCTTGACTCGTGTAGAACAGCTGTATCTTGGCTTGGCTCGTGAAGAACAACTGTATCTTGACTGGACTCGGAAACTTGACTTGACTCAGGAAGGTGTGGCAGAGATGATGGGATGAGATGCGGATGAGATGATTTTGGCTTGATGAGGCTCAGGCGTGGCTGCCATCTTGGCCAGGGACTCAGACGAGGCATCTTGTGAACAGGCTTAGTGATGGTGGCCATCTTGTGAACAGGCTTGGGGATGGCGGCCATCTTGTGAACAGGCTTGGGGATGGCGGCCATCTTGTGAAAAGGCTTGGGGATGGCGGCCATCTTGTGGGCTGGCGGCCATTTTGTGGACTGGCTCTAGGATGGTGGCCATCTTGTGAGCTGGTTGTAGGGGGTGGCCATGACAGATGCAGACTCTGGACGGGCAGGCATGGCGTGAGCAGGCCCTGGAGCGGCAGGCATGTCGTGAGTAGGCACTGGAGCGGCAGGCATGTCGTGAGCAGGCCCTGGAACGGCAGGCATGGCATGAGCAGGTTTTGGCTTGGCAGACTTGGCATGACATGGCTCTGGCTTAGTAGACTTGATGAGTGCAGGCTGTGGCTTGGCAGGCATGACGTGAACAGGCTCTGGCTTGGCAGGCATGGCGTGAAAGGGCTCTGACGTGACTTGAATGATTCCTGACATGACAAAAAAATTACCAGGCTTGGCAGATAGTGGGGGATAGCAAGGTTCCTTATCAGCTACCCCCACAGTAAATGGTGAACCAGCCAACCAGAGTGCAAAGTCAATGTATTGTTCTAGAGTCCAAGTGAGGGGTATGGCGAGGCATAAGGTAATTAAGTGAATCCTTTAGTCCATGACGGAAGATGTCTTTTAGGGCAATGTCATTAAAGTCTACTAAGTGACAGAGTTCACAAAAATTAGCGACATAATCCTCAATGGGTTGGTGAGCTTGGCAGAGGTGGAAGAGCGTGATGCTGGATCCATGGTTCGATCTGTATTTTCTGAAAGCCGCTGGATTTTTGGGAGGTGAAGTATTCTGTAACACCGACTTGTAGGAAGCGTGTAAAATCCTTTATGGCCACCAAACAGGAAGTTACCAGCGATGCAGCAGAGGGAGCAGCAACAGTCAGTTCATGGGTCAGGGCTCCCTCTGCTGGCTTGGCGTTACATAGGTGTAGATAATTTTGTCTGTAGTTTTTTAAGAGTCTTTGCAGAGCCTATTCATAAGCTTTTGAGGTAAGTAAGAACATTCTTCAACTTTGAATTGCTGAGTTCAGTGTTTCTAAAACTTCTCAGGATGTCAAATCACTGTTGAATAGTTTTTGCAACTGAATTCGAGTTTGTTCATGTGAGATTTTCTGAGAAATGAAGACTTAATAATCATGAAATTATTTTTGTCTTAGTGTTAGTTGTCAGGTTATTGTCAATGCATTAGCCTATGTACCTTTTTTTTTTTTTTTCTTGTAAGCAGAATTGTATGTACAGTATTCATAAAGGTGCATCCACACCTTAAGAGAACTACCAGACAAAAGGGTAGTTGCCATTGATATATGGTTAGTACTGGTAAGCAAACTCAGTGCTGTCACAGTAGGGTTTCTCCAGACCAGCACTGTTTACTCAGGGAACTAAGACGGTGCTGATAGCTGAGTGATCCAAGGACTGTAGGGCATGGGATAGTTTCTGGGAAAAGTCTGTAGCAAGACCAAGCTTAGCGCCTGGCTCAACACTACAGTAATTGCAATGCAGATTCTCTTAAAGCAGCTTCACAAGGAAACAGTATGTCAAAATAGTGTGCTGCTCTCCTGTGGCCAGATAAAACTGTCAACCTTAATTCCGTGTTAAAACACATTCAGGATGTGCACAGCACTCATCTGATTCCTGCAGAAAGGTGTGGAATTGTGGACAAACACTGGACATACGAAGTAGACAGGAACTCTGGAGAATACAGTCATAACTAAATGACAGAAGACAATTGAAGTATCTGACCTTTGTAGTTGAGCAGAATGACTTAATATGATGATGTCACATGTACTTCAAGGCCTACTAAGTACAGTTATAGAGCGATGAGGAATACTCAGACAAACTTGTGTTTTAACAAAGACCATCAAAAAGACTAACATTTCACAATATTGAGAACAATGGAACATGTTGCTTTCCATTGATGAGATCCGAGAACAGAAAAATCAACCTCCAGCCAGTGCAAAGTCATAAAATTGTACAGAGGAAAAATGTAGTCCCATTCCATGAATGTTAACTGTTGTTGAAACAAGGCATATAGATGATAGTCAATATTTGATATATTTGATATCTACAGCTTGAATCCATGAAATCAACTTGCCTTGAGTCGGCTGTCCAGGATGTCCATGGAGTCAGTGATGTAGCAAAAGTTTTCTGCGGTCAAACCTATTTGTGTTTTTTTTTTTCCGACAATCAACCATGAAAGTACGTGCAGTGGAATGTTGTCATCATTGCAAACATGTTGTGGTGTTCCTGTAGATGGTGAGATTTTGATTAGGAAATTATTTATTTTTTACAAAGCTTCATACAAAATAAGTAATTCAGTCGGTAAACACTCAAATACTATATCTAATCAGTTTTAATAATGTATTTCTAATATCAACATTAAAATTACACAACATTATAAATGTTTTTTTTTTATGTTACATCAATATAATACAACTTGTCAATATGTTAAAAGATAAAAACCATCTTACTTCTTTTGATGAGTGTTGATGAGGATGAAGAAGCAAAGATAGTCCAATATTTCTCAAACTGAACTTTTCTTCTTGCATTCTGCTTCATGTATCATATTTTTATCATTCTGCTGAAAATAGTTCCATGTTCTGCACATAAACTTGTGATTAACAATCTCATTAGTGGAAACAGTATAATCATGTCTGCATATATATTCACGATAAAAGGAGACTACATACACAATTTTAAAAAACAAAAATACATGAAACAAACAAACAAAAAGAATGAATGAATGAATGAATGAATGAATGAACGAATGAATAAATAAATGAATGAATGAATGAATGAATGAATGAATAACAAGTACTATAACAAAAAGTAGTTTAGAAAAATTGGATGGGTGTTAAGGCCATTGTATTAATGCAACTATTTATTTTTAAAAGATATATAAATATACATAACATGTTATTAACAAACTATATTAACATAGCTAAATATTGTAATTTCAATTTCAACATGAAAATGTTCATGGCCTTAACACCCAGTAATTGCCTATTGTTACATGCTGCCTTCACATGCTATCGGAAATGTCCTATGTCCCAGTTCTGAAGACAAAATTATGATTGTCATATTTATGTATTTTATTACATTAAAATATAGCTGAAAGACAAATTAATTTTTGCCTATACTGTTAAAAATAAAGGTGCTTCACAATGCCATAAAAGAACCTTTTTGTCTGAATGGTTCCATAAACAACCTTTGACATCTACAGAACCTGTCTGCTTCAGCCAAGGTTCTTTGTGCTGCAAAAAGTTTCTTCAGATCATTAAAAGGTAAACAACTTATGGTTCTTTAAATAACTTTTGACTGAATGGTTCTTCTATAGGATCACTATGTAGTTAGAACTACATTAGCATTAAATGGGCACCTCAATACAATAAAAATGGCAATTCTTCATTACAAATAAAAGAGGATAAACATAGAGGTGAATCAGATACCAATTAGTTGGCATCACAGGTGAATGAGAAAGACTCAAGTAGAGCTAGTAGTAAAACTAGGTACTTAGTTTGACACCAGTGTCTTAAAGCAGCAGTTCTTTATTGTGTACCATATTGTCCTCTGCTTTGTACAATAATCTCTCACCATCTTAAATTTTATCTGTGTCTGAAGATGCTCTAGACAATAATGTATCTTAAATTAGTGATCTTAAGTAAAATAAACTTCCACTGATTTCCTCTGTGCTGGAAGTTGAGACCAGTGAACACTGTGTAGAAACCATGTCAGTTAAAACACAGTTCATTCATGCAGATCTTTTCTAACAAGCTTGTGATTTAAATGAGGTGTCTTAAACAAGGCAAACGTACAACATGTGTACAGCAGTGCAGCACAAGGACCTGGGGCCTCATTTTCAACCATGGTGTACATACAAATGCAGCCTGGGATTAGGATTTCTAAAAGCAAACTTCACTGTTAAATTTCCACATTTGCACACAAACTGTGTAACTGAGGAGTACAAAGTCTTTCTCCTTTGTAAAAGACTTTGTAAAAACTGTCTTTGACAAGCAACACAACTTATTGTCATGTCAGAGTCTGAAGAGATGTACACACTTTTTCTTGTTTAAGTACAGCAGGGTCTGTTCGTTTATTTTTTTTTAATATAGCCTTTCGCTGCACTTTGTAAATGAAAGAATATGGATGATTACTGTTCATAATTTAAGGCAGAGAATTGAAACTATACATTTGCATGCAAGTTCAACATCATCTGCAGTTAATAAATTTCACATTTAAAAGACATACATATTTGTATCTTTTGTACATACATTAATTTTATGATTCACACGTATAAATATTTGACAATTGATCATATGACCAATTTTAGGATGATTTGTCTGCAATATTTTATAAATAAGGCCCCAGGATTAAGAACTGCTGCTTTAAAGACACTGCACTGATTCCGATAGCATGTGAAGGCAGCATGTATTCCCACAGAGGCCGTCCACACTTAAAATTCACCTCCGTATCCCCCTCCCCCCCATCTAGTCGGACGAGTTGATTACATAACACTACAGTAGCACATTTATTCATCACACAAACCAGATTTTCATTCCACTGTGTGACATATAAATACAGCTCTGATTATAATAACCATTTCAGCACAATGCATTCATGACAGCTAAAATATGTTGGCATGATATCAATCTCTATTTCATTCAAGTCCAAGTCTTTTACATATACATGATCAATTAGTGAGCCGTGTTCAGTAGTTGCTTTTCCAACAATTTGTGTGAAACCAAAATGTTGCATTTCATCAAGAACACTTGATTTATTAAAAAGGTTTTCATTGAAATCTCCCAGAATTATTTTTCCACCTGGTAAACAGTTCATTTCATTAATTAGGTTAATCAAGTTGTCTCTAAATAATGGCATGTTATATGATGGTGGTCTGTATAAAACTGCCACAGTTGTGTTTAACTGTTCTATACTGCACATTAGATATTCAAGGTTATTGCATGGTATGTCCAATAAAGCAACTTGGACATTTTCCTTGTGATATATACCAACACCACCATGATCTTCCTCTTTTAGTTTAGCAAAAACGTCCTGAGTTGTGTCATATGCAGCACTGCGTAGTTTGTCATTGAAATCATAGCCAGGAAGACTAACAGCATTCTCCAGATAGTTTGGTTTTAACCATGTCTCTGTTACACATATCACATCTCCTTCAAAATACCTCTTATCTTGGCGAATATCTAATATGTGTGGAATTAGTCCTTCAACATTATGTAACATCATTTTGAATTTGAAGTTTTCTGTTGTTTCACATGGAACAATGAAAGGAGGCATATTCTGTAATGCTTGCTCAATGTTATCTTTCGCAAAAATAAC
>VONZ01003764.1:0-16861 GCA_012976165.1 Labeo catla | reverse complement strand
AATGCAATAAGAAACAGAAAAGATGAATTCATTGTTTACCTGGGTCTTTAGTCTATGATTAGCTCACCTCACCTCTTATCTGACAAGTTTTCAGGTTTAAGTCAGTTTAAGTTAACTCATTCTTCCCTAATCACATTAAAGATTTGTTTAAAATGAACAAATCGTTCAAGAACGACCCATCACTAATTCATAGCATCGTGGACGCGCATCCCAGAGCCTGTGGTACACAAGCTTTTGTGCTTAAAAAGTATACTTTTTTTTTTTTTTTGAAAAAAAATGACCGATCATTTCGGTCAAAGACCCTTCTTCCTTGGCTGGGATCATTTAGAGCCCTTTGAAGCTGCATTTAAACTACATTTTAGAAGTTCAAAATCAGGGCACCAATGAAGTCCATTATATGGAGAAAAATCATTAAATGCTTTCCTCAAAAACCATCATTTCTGTACGACTGAAGACAGAAAGACATGAGCATCTTGGATAACAAGGGAGTGAGTAAATTATTTGTAAATTGTTGTTCTGGAAGTGGACTTCTCCTTTGACTGAAGCCTCAGAATACACTGCACAAGTCATAGAAACTAATGTAGTAGCTTTGTTTTAGTGAAACAAAATGCAGACATATACTTACCAAGAAGGATCAAGCTAGGAGTCACAGGCAGGTTACCCATTTTCTCAAGGTCAGAAGGAGTGGCAGACATCTATTAGTAAAGAAAACGATTTAAAATGATCAGCAACAACAACAAAAAAACCAGTGTGCTACTTTTTGCAGTATTCTACAGAGGCAATAAAACTATTTTACTCAGAGTAGAATTCAAAACTGATAATTTTCTTCTTTACTTACCCGTATGCTGATTTAAACTCTGATGATGCGATAGATGATATTTAATGGAGATGAGATGTCTGTTTGTCCCTACAATGCAAAAGAAAATGGGGACCAAACTTTAATACCAACAGATATACAGTAAATGGAGGATAAAGGTAATTAATTGCATGGTTTAGCCAGTTTTCTGAGTGATTCAATTTGTTTGGGTGAAAACAATTTTGAATTTTGCAGTTCCAGGTTCTAATTTGTGGTTCTTTGGTCTGAAATTTTGATATCAGACAAAATTACTGGTAATTAATCATACCTTTATGTTCCTTTTGGAGCTCGAAGGTTTGGGTCCCACTGGCCTTCCATATGGGCAAAACAGACATCAGTTCTCCAGGACAATATCTTCATTTGTCCTCCAAGAGAAAGTCCTATGAGTTTAAGACAGCATAAGGTTGAGTAAATAATGAGATTTTTAGTGAATGATTTCTTGAACAAACAATAGGCAAACTTACATTTTCTTAAAGAATGAATAATTTGCTTCTCTACAAAGTCAGCCTTTGAACTACAAGGATAAGGAAAACATAATGTAAAGAATAGATAGCTTCTCTAGTTAACTAATTACAGACATCCCACACACAAAACATTAAAATAAAGTTTAAAAATAAAATAAAAACAGACCGATTCTTTCCGTCCATCTGCTGCTATTTTTGCAATCGCTAGCAGCGCTTTGAGTACGTTCACAGTAATCGTGCAAGAATTATGAATTTTGTTCATACACATGTATCTTTTGCTTAGATGAAGTTCGGAGCATGTTTCAGTTACATAAATTGTGTGATGGTAATAAATAACAAATCAAACGCAGTCGGAGTATATGCTAACGAGCTAACAATGCTATCATATCTTACTTGGTTACTGTTCCATGATTAAAACATGCTATCCTTTCATCAAATTATGCTTTGGTGGCTCTTTATAATGTCAATATTTAGAAGTGTATGCGGTAAGATAAAACCAAAAGTGTGGTTGCAAATAACAGCAGCAGATAATAGCCGGTTTGAACCTCACGCTAAAATTGTAACCACAAAAGAAAAAACAAAAACATTTCACAAAACGTCATATTTTTACTCAGATAAAGTTTAAGACGTACGAGTTAGAGAAAAAAAAGTTTCTTACCAGTTGTGTGTGATGCCAGTCTGTACGAAGGGCTGACACTCCTGTGGTAACTTGCTGATTAAAACACGGTCACGAATCCAATTTAAATCCCAAAAGCCTAATTGGATGTTGAAACATTAATTTTTAAAAGTAATAAGTACTTTAGAAATAAAACAATAAAAGGCAGATAAAATGACCTCGTGCAGATAAACCAAAATGTCTTCCTTTCCCTGCACATGTACAATGGAAAATATGGTATTATGCTATTAAACAACAGTGTCATACTGTTGCTGATCAACATATCCCACAGTGCATCGCGAAAAACAGTAACTTACTGTTATTATATGAAAACAGCATTTTACTGTTAAATTTCCTTGTAAATTTACAGGAATTTTTTAGTGTTTGGTCTTGTTTATTTTGATCCGTGTGTATAGCACAGAGATATTGATTGATGTTGTCTTCACCAGTCCCTATAATAAAAAAAATTCTAGAGGTGATATATCTGTTATTGCAGATGAAGGTGGTATTTCAAAGTAGGGTTTTTTTTGTCTGCATCATGGGGACAGTAAATAAATGTCGCCCAGATTTAATGCACTCCTCCGACATGCTGTGCAATAGAGCCATACTTTAGAAAATCGTGTCCAGTCATACTTGTAAAAAAATATGAAATTGACATATTTTTTTACACATCTCGCACGGACACGTGGTGTGCGTTTTGCGACCCTGCACTTCTTACTAGCACGTTTAGCCACTTCCCCTACACATTCTCACCTCTGGTGACTTAAAAAGTCAGCATGATATCACCATTAATCTGTTCCCATTTTGACCATTATTGTTATCATTACACAATCTCAATAGGGCTGTAGTAACAACATTACTAACTATATTTTTTGCAGCCAGTTTAGACGAGGTTTCGCTACACTAAATCCTCTTTTCAACAGAGGTAGAGCTGTTCTGAAAATCACTTTGAAGATCCCCACTGATGCCCGACCTGTACATAACCGGTCCACCCCAGTGCATACCCCAGTAATCCGTTACCAGCCTGGTTCCGGTAGTAAGCATCCATTTTACCTGATGAGTTTAGCTACAACATTATAATAGGTGAATCATACATGTTGGTTCTGATTATCTTTAACCTCAATGTAAATGTCTGTAATATTAGACTTAAACCACAAACTAGCTCAAACTCCTACACCTCATATTATTTAAACTTAATCCTACTATCCAATGGAGCTATTTCAACTTTTCTTTTCATAGTCTGGGATTCAGACTATAATAAAAAAATTAAAATGCATATGTTGAGCACTTGGTACCTTGGGTCTGGTACAGTTACCAGCAGTGACAGAATTGGAATGGCTCCAGGCTTTATGGTAATAGCTTTTCAGTCATTTTATGCAAAAAAATCCACACCATTTTTTCAGCACTTTACCTAAGTGATCCAAAAGTGGATGCTGAAAACTTAAAGATTTCGCCTCTGCAAACTAAAACTATTATATGACCAGCTTTGTGATGGATCCAAGAGTTTTTTTCATCCACACCAGACAGCATCGAAGGCACACCAGACTGCACAAGGACACAAGAGCAGTACTGGTGTGTTCTTTCTTACATTCAGCCAATGGAGACCAGACTGTGCAAAGTAGGGTAAAAACACCAGATGGGAAATGGTTAGGAAAAAGACTGTTCCTATTCTTGCTGCAGTGTCAGACAACAAGTGAGTCAAATTTATTCTCTGGAATTGCAGAATAGCCGGAAATGCATGCCTCCATTTTGCATGCCACAGACCAAAGCAAATCACACAGTTCCAAGCATTCTTCTAGAAGGAAATGCAAATTGTGCCACAAGGAAATGATTGACTGGTTTAAATAAAATAAACAAATTTAGAAAAAATAAGCATAAGATAAGGATATTGATTTTATAAATTTAGGCCAAACATACTGATATTTGTCACATGCTGTTGTGAATGTTTTTTTTTTTTTACTTTTATATTTACCTGTGGTTTGAATTATCAAATTATCACAACTGCTTTAAAGGTCTGTGATTTTTGGATACCTGTCTCATTACTGTTTATTTACTAAATTTATTTATTTCTGAAAATACCTTGATAGAAAATAGATGAGTACAAGGTCAAGAAAGGCTACAGAGGCTTCTAGATGGATCATCAGTCAAATGAGAACCAATGTATGACAATAAAATGAATTGGATGGATGAATTTTCTGAAGGAAGTATTAGGCCTGTGTTGTGAATTTTTTCTTAGAGACCAGGAGACGTTTTTGGATATCTTGAAGCAGAAGTTTCTCTTTATTCAGATACTCGCTGCTCTGCACTGCAGTCTTCAAAAAGTCGTCTTCTCAAAGCTCAGCACAGCAGAGTATATAGGTTTGAAGGGGGAGGAGTACATAGAGGTGGAATCAATCTAAACAAAGCATGCAAATGTGGTACAGGAAAACAGCTCAGTTAAAGATTTATCCCAGCCTTGATCTATTTAGCATACAAGTGTCATTCAAATGCATAGGTGCTTAAACAAAAGGCACAGTTGTACCTTGAGCTTAGAATTCACACTTAACTTGGGAAAACCTGCCAGATGCTCAGGAACTGCATAAAGACAAAAGGTTACTGTCTCAGGGCCTGGGCTGCCTGCTCTTAGACTGTCACAATATACATAACTTTTTCAGTTCAGTTGTTATATTGGAACCTATAACAAATATGCATAAGATCAGCATATTTTAAACAGATTCTTAAATTTGTAATCCTTCAGTCCCCCCTTTGAGAGTTCTAATAACTCTCACATAATTCAAATTTAAACCTCCATAAATCCATTCTATAGCCTATGTTTGTTAACATTAAGCCCCATCTTCCATTCATGTAACTTGAAATAGTTACAGGCTCATATATCTTAATCTGTGTCTTGTCCTAGATTTAATTAGGTGTAATAGTTCTTTTCAGAACCATAACTGTTGACACATACGACATGGATGGTAACATGTCATACAAGCTACATGTTGACACAGAAAACCATGTAGCGTAAGAGTGGAAGTCCTGACGTCCATGGCGCCTGAATAGCTGTGTAGTCTAGCTGTGTAGTTTTCTGTAGTCCATTTCCCACATAGATTCACTTAGATGACTCTTTGTCCTCATGAATCTTGTTCATGGATGTCTGAGGTGATGCTTTACTCCAGGATGCTGCATTTGAAGACATCATGGCATGTACACATACCTGCAACACAAGAAAACAGAGAAACAGCAGACCAGCAGTATTCATGCATAGACATTTTAGACTTCTGTTGATCGTATAGTGGTTTTAAGTCTGGTGGATCGTATAGTGTTTTGTTGACCTAGTCTTAAGTCATTTGACACCTATGGACCAGTGAGGTGGGGACAAACTGATGAGGGGAAAAACCTATGAGGAAATCTTCACCACAGGGTTGGCCCCCGAGGCCTGTTGCACTTCGGTTCTTCCCTGGGCTCCTCACTGTCCTGTGTGTCCTAGTCTGTCCCTGTAGTTAGTGTGCGAACTTAAATGTGCAATCACTCCATCCTCTAATGAAACATCAGTCATAGCAAACATCATAACCCATAGAGGAGGGGTGAGTGACTGTAGTGTGCTGTAGTATTGTTTTTGGCTGTGAGTGTACTTAACCAGAGTCCCCCAATGGAAGGAAGTCAACTTCCTTTTGTTCTATTTGCAAAGAATCTTTTCATCTTTGTTGTAGATTACTGGGGTGATTAAGAACTCACAGCCTTAACAGTTAGCACCTCAGCAAGCTGCCCCACGAGTCTGGTGTAGTGGGGAGGGTCTGCTTCAGCGTTGCAAGCAGACTGAGAAGGAGCTGATTTACACTGTTCATTTCTCTTACATACTTTTTGTTTTTTCTACACTCTTTCATCCAGTGTCCACGTTTACCACAGTAATGACAATTACCCTCCCTCTTAGGACATTTATTTTTCTGTTGGTTCTTTATGTTGACCTGAAAGGATGCTGCTGCAATCTTTACTCTTGCTTTAACATCAGAGTCTCTTTCCCAAATCGCTAACATGTCTAGGTTACTTCTGAGAGTTTTGTTAGACCAAGTTAGATCTAGGAATGTCAAGGCTTTTCTGTACTCAGCTACAAGGCCATCTGACCAGATGCGGACTAAGGGTCCCTTGTCATCTAGCACACTTTCAGGATCCTCAACTATTCCACTGTAAGTTACAGCTGACTGGCAGAACCTTTCACTGTATTCATTCACAGTTTCTTCTTTCCTTTGCACACAGTTAGTGATTCTGGACCAGTCTATTTTGGGTCCCATGATATTCTTTAGAATTTTCAAAACACCTTCTCTCAAATCCGCTTTACTGGCATGTTGTAGTTCAGAAGTAACAGCAGACTCAAAACTGTTGAATTCAGATTCAGTTAGAATTTGTGACATCAGCTGTGTGACTTCTGCTAACGACATGTCGTAGAGACGCATTTTGCTAGTCAATGCTCTTCTAAATTCAGAAAAATTTGTGCGTGCTGAGGGTAAGCTCTGGGATAGTCTTTCTATATCTTCAGGTCCTAGCGCTGTATGGACTGCTTGTAACTGGAGTCTGGGGGTTGCCGATGGAAGTGTTTCAACACCTTCTACCCTACTCTGAGCCCTGTTTCTCGCTCCACATACTTCAACTGCATTTACATTTTTATCTCTTAATCCAGTATTGCTATTGTCCTCTAGTCTACACAAAGACTGTAAGTCAGGATAGCTTTCATCTGACTGTTGGTCTTTTGAATCACTTTTGGTTGGGGCCTTGTTATGGCCCACCTTTTTAGTGAGACAGGACACTCTAGTTTGTAGTTGTTTGTTTTGTTCTTTTAACTTAGCAATACATTGAGCTTGTTCTTGTGCTAAGGATAAGGTAAATTCTCTGTGGCAGCAGATAATGCCTTTAATGTTTTTCTTTCTGATACATGCCCCAAGTACCTTTTTGCATTCTTCAATTGACCATACTTTTTCTGGATCAATACTAAATTTCTTTGTCAAATCCAATCTGACTGACTCTGTCACTATTGAGTCCATGTGCTCTCCTAACAATGATTTGAACTCATTGTCTGTCCATAAAGGGGTAGCTAGTCCACCTTTCTCAGTTGTGGGAATCAACCTAGCATTCCTTCTCAACATTTTGTAATGTTTTTCTGACACAACAATACACTTCTAACACCTCCCTGGCAAGCAGAGGATAAATTTGTCAACACAGAACAACTAGTCTGTTAACCAAACCCTGCAGCTGTTTGTTAACACTTCTCTGGCGGCGCAGAGGCTAACCACATGTACTGGTCTGTAGTGGTTCTTTGAATAGAGTAACACTCACCAAATCGTTGTTGAGCTGAAAAAAGTTTCTGGAATTCAGTCTGGACCGAAGTCAGATCTTTGTTGAGCTTGAAGTTTCAATCTGGATTCAGGTGAGGAGCTCTATCCGGGTCACGGCACCAAAACTGTTGTGAATTTTTTCTTAGAGACCAGGAGACGTTTTTGGATATCTTGAAGCAGAAGTTTCTCTTTATTCAGATACTCGCTGCTCTGCACTGCAGTCTTCAAAACGTCATCTTCTCAAAGCTCAGCACAGCAGAGTATATAGGTTTGAAGGGGGAGGAGTACATAGAGGTGGAATCAATCTAAACAAAGCATGCAAATGTGGTACAGGAAAACAGCTCAGTTAAAGATTTATCCCAGCCTTGATCTATTTAGCATACAAGTGTCATTCAAATGCATAGGTGCTTAAACAAAAGGCACAGTTGTACCTTGAGCTTAGAATTCACACTTAACTTGAGAAAACCTGCCAGATGCTCAGGAACTGCATAAAGACAAAAGGTTACTGTCTCAGGGCCTGGGCTGCCTGCTCTTAGACTGTCACAATATACATAACTTTTTCAGTTCAGTTGTTATATTGGAACCTATAACAAATATGCATAAGATCAGCATATTTTAAACAGATTCTTAAATTTGTAATCCTTCACCTGTAATGTTGTTTTTTGAGCTATTTAATTCCCCTTTGCTGAGATTTTGAGAGATTTAATTTTGTTTTTTGTTTTTTTTAGTTTATCTAATGCTGTCTGGCTGTCAATAGTAGTTTTTGTGTTGCCTCTTCTCTTATGTTATTGACATCACTGCTTCAGTGTTACTTTTAACTCTCTGTAGTGTGGATTATACAAACACTGAGCAGTCTTCATTTAACATTTTGTCTGTGTATCTCTATGATTGTTAGGTGACAAGTGTATCTCAAGGCTGTGGTCTGAAGTGCTGGTTTCCTCTCCCTGTTGTTTGTCGAGATGTTTGTGTGTTCTTTTCTCACATTAAAGGAAGCACCTTTACAAAAGGCCACAACAGCACTGCACTGTTAAAAAAAAATCAATTTAAGTGTCTGTACAAGTTATTCAAATTCACTTTAAATATCTTCTAATGTTGGATAAACACAGTAAACCTCTGTAAGTGAAGAATAAACATAGAATAAGTGCATGACAAAGTTTTTATCTCATGCACAATGTATCACAGCAGTAACCAAATTCCTTGCTTCATTTCATTCTCTCTTCGCTGATATAATGTAAACTACTATGCACTATAAAGCCCTATTCAGACGGTAAATGTTTCTCTCACCATCCTCGTAAAAATCCCCAGCCAAATTACCTACAGTTTTTAGGTAATTTAAACAGTAATTTAATTGCAGTCCAGATCCACATTTCTGAGTTTACAAGAGGAAATCGATTCAAAATTCAATGTTCAAATCCTTTTTGACCAGTGGCGAATAGCGTACGGTAACGGAGAGCCGCTTCAGAAAAGTGCGCAGCACCGATTGTATAAACATATGCATTTATTAGAGTGGCCGCAATCAGCTCCGGTGACTGTGTCGGAGCCGTAACATGCCACAGACGTGTACGGTGTAAATAGTCTAAGCATTAATGGCAGGGAAAGCCCCTTATACTTGAGAGCGGCCACATATCAAGTGTTTCTTGGAGTTTATAGTACACTGAAGAATGATCATATAACTTTTTAAATACACCATATGACCTGTAAATGCAGTTATTCCTTTTTTGAATTGCCTGAAAAACCACCTTATGTGAGCGTACAAACTTTTTTTGCGATATATGGGAGTTTTTGCAAAATTGACACATTTTCATTAGGCATATTTTCAATTTACAATTTCAATATGCGCAATATAAAGAGTAATGGAAACACAGCTACTGAGGGTTAGTTCCTGTGTTAAAAGTCAACCTGACTCTAGGGCTATTCAGAGCAGAGGAATCAATTCTTTTGGAGTCACCTTCCCATTACTAAATATAACACACTATTTTAAACATTAACTAAAGCTAAATTTGTGTTTGATTCTCAATAAGAAGGTTTGTAGATATTAACAAGCAAACTGTTGTTTGCTGACATTAACAAATCAAACTGGTTTGAAATAATTAAAGATGACAATGCTACTTTTTGGAGTTGTTCAATCATTCTCTGCTGAGATCTTAAGCAATTTAATGTCTTTTATTTGCTGTTGATTTCATCCGTGAAATCAACTGCTGTGTGACTGGAAATCAGTTGTACTTCTGCTTGTTAACAGCAGGTGTGTCACGGTTCATGGGTTTACTTACTCTTCCTTGCTGTGTCTGTGTGTGTGTGTTGTGTGGGCGTGGCTGGGCTTCGTTGACGAGCTGATCAGATTCAGCTGCAGCTCATTTTCACCGCTATTTAAGCTCAGCTCTGTTTGTCCTTTGTTGTCAGATCGTCTGGTTGTTGTCGTTTGCCCTGGATGTTTCCTGTGTGTTCTTCGTGCCTGCCGTGTCTGGATTCCGGTCTCCTGGTCCCTCGTTGTTTCCTGTTCCGGGCGGTCGGCGTTCGGTTGTCCACTGATCCCTGCGTCACCAGCTTTTCTCCATCGGTGGCTCGACCAGTCTTCGGGCTTACAGTGTTCATTATTTTGCTCGTTCTAAATAAACTGTTAAACTGCATCGTGCTATTGAATCCTGACTCTTTTGTCCTGACAGAACGATCTGACCACTATGGATTCAGCGGATGCACCAACGCTCGGGACATTTTGATGGCCAAATCTTTGTAGAGCGTTTCTGACTAAATGCTCCATGTATTTCTCATTGCAGCCTGTCACCTTTGCATCGGAACCCTCTAAGGTGGCTCTGGTGTTGACGTTGCTCTCTGGGCGTGCAGCCCAATGGGGAACGGCGGTGTGGGAAAACCAACATCCGTGCTGTGCCTCGTTCCAACTGCTCTCTGAGGAGATGAGACGTATTTTTGATCGTTCGGAACGTCCTTCCACTCCCGAGCGCATCATTCCTGAGAGGCTGGTTATTTCTGCTCTCACTTGGGAGGTGGAAACTAAGGTCCGCGCAGCCTTAGAAGGGGTAACGCCCCCGTCCGGGTGCCCACCGAGTCGGTTATTTGTGCCGGAGAACTTACGGTTCGACGTTATTCAGTGGGCTCATTGTTCTAACGTAGCTTGCCACCCAGGAATTAATCGCACTAAGTTTCTCGTTAAACAACGGTTCTGGTGGTCTTCCTTGGCCCGCGTCACTCGGGATTTTGTTTTGGCCTGTTCGGTCTGCGCGCGTGCTAAGACGTCTAATCGACCTCCGGAGGGGTTACTTCAGCCGCTGTCAGTCCCTTCGAGACCCTGGTCCCACATCGCACTCGATTTCGTTTCTGGTCTCCCACCCTCCCAGGGAAATACGGTTGTTTTGACTGTAGTGGACCGGTTCTCGAAGGCGGCCCATTTTATTCCCTTGCCTAAATTACCATCTGCCAAGGAGACAGCGGCTACTGTCGTTGACCATGTCTTTCGCATTCATGGCCTCCCGATGGACGTGGTTTCCGACAGGGGTCCCCAGTTCATTTCCAGATTTTGGAGGGAGTTTTGCCGTCTTCTGGGGGCGAGTGTTAGTCTATCTTCTGGTTTCCACCCTCAGAGCAACGGGCAGACTGAGAGGGCTAATCAGGATCTTGAGAGAGTGTTGCGGTGTTTAGTTTCTCAGAACCCATCTTCCTGGAGCCAACAGCTCTCATGGGTTGAGTACGCACATAACTCGTTACCAGTCTCGTCCACGGGCCTCTCACCGTTTGAGTGTAGTTTAGGTTACCAGCCACCTATTTTTCCCAGTCTGAATTCCGAAGTCGCGGTCCCCTCCGCCCACGCCTTCGTTCAGAGGTGCCATCGCACCTGGAGGAGAGCCCGAGAGACTCTGCTCCAGGTGGGAGCACGCACCAAGGCTCAGGCCGATCGCCACCGGTCTGAGCCTCCCGTCTACGTCGTTGGTCAAAAGGTGTGGCTTTCTTCCAGTAACATTCCGCTCCGCTCCGTTTGTAATAAATTAGCACCTAAATTCATAGGCCCTTTCACTGTCACTAAGATCCTTAGTCCAGTGGCAGTCCGCCTCAAACTCCCTCCAGCGTACAGGAGAATTCACCCCGTCTTTCACGTTTCCAAAATCAAGCCCGTTTTTCGTTCTCCCATTAATCCGCCTGCCCCGGTTCCTCCACCGCCGCGTCTCGTAGATGGGGAACTTACCTATTCGGTCCGTCGCATTCTGGACTCGAGGCGGAGGGGACGTGGAATTCAGTACTTGGTGGACTGGGAAGGTTACGGTCCGGAGGAGAGAAGCTGGGTTCCGGCTAGGGACATTTTGGATCACTCCCTTATTGATGATTACAATCTACGGGTAAGTTCCTCTGAGAGCGCCAGGAGGCGCTCCTAGGAGGAGGGGTACTGTCACGGTTCATGGGTTTACTTACTCTTCCTTGCTGTGTCTGTGTGTGTGTGTTGTGTGGGCGTGGCTGGGCTTCGTTGACGAGCTGATCAGATTCAGCTGCAGCTCATTTTCACCGCTATTTAAGCTCAGCTCTGTTTGTCCTTTGTTGTCAGATCGTCTGGTTGTTGTCGTTTGCCCTGGATGTTTCCTGTGTGTTCTTCGTGCCTGCCGTGTCTGGATTCCGGTCTCCTGGTCCCTCGTTGTTTCCTGTTCCGGGCGGTCGGCGTTCGGTTGTCCACTGATCCCTGCGTCACCAGCTTTTCTCCATCGGTGGCTCGACCAGTCTTCGGACTTACAGTGTTCATTATTTTGCTCGTTCTAAATAAACTGTTAAACTGCATCGCGCTATTGAATCCTGACTCTTTTGTCCTGACAAGGTGTTCTTCAGTATGTTAAAGCATCACTTAATTACCTCATTAACTTAAACACTTCTACACTGTTAATTTGATACACTGTAGTGTGGATTATACAAACACTGAGCCGTGTTCATTTAACATTAAGGATTGTGCTGAGTAGACTTTCTCTATGATTGTTAGGTGCCAAGTGTATCTTGAGGCTGTGGTTTGAAATGCTGGTTCCCTATCTGTCGTACACTCCGAGTTGTGTCGAGTAGTGTACGACACTAGGGGTCGCTCTTGAGAGCCCAAACACCTCTGACAGTTTTGAGAAAGGCCAATGAAAATTGGGTGTGCAGATTTGCATAGCTGACCACGCCCCGGACGTCCGGGTATAAATAGGGCAGCGTGTGCATCTGCTCATTCGTTCTGTTTTTCGGAGCCGAATGCAGCGTCTCTGCGTGAGAAGCGGCAACATTCACCTCTCTCGTCGTTGGATCTACGGCACAGACAGCGGTCTCTCCCTCTCTGACACTGCTCGTGTTGTGAGAGTCCCCTGGGTGCGTCGACGGCGATCTTCAAGAGAAGATTCTCTTCTGCAGAGAGCAAATTTTCTCTAAAAGAGCTCCACAGACGGATTGTGTGTTTCACGATGCCTTTCCGTCTGTGTCCTACTGGGTGCGGATTCTACCTTTCCCCGAACGATCGGCACGAACGCTGTGTTCAATGCTTGGGGCGTGAGCATGCTGACGCAGCGTTCGCTGAGGGAGGTTGTCAGCACTGCGAAGACATGCCCTTGGGCACACTCCGCTCGAGAGCCGCGTTCTTTTCGAAGAAGCCGCGGCGCTCCTCATCTGCTTCCCGCTCCGGTCCTTCTACTTCCGGGTACGAGGCCGTTGCGATGTGCGTCGAGGAAGAGCGGCAGGTGTTGAGCGAAGTTTTGCCAGTTGCGTCCTCGCAAACCGCTCACCCTGTGTGTCTACCGATTGAGTCTCCGGACGATTTTGAAAGCTCGTCTCAGTATGGGCTGGATCTTTTGTTCGGGGCTCCTGCTGAGGAAAAGGCAGCGTCCGTAGCATCGGAGGGAGAGCCGTCAGAGGCTGACGTCACAACCGAGTTCGCCGCTCCGGCGGTTGAATCTCAGTCTGTGGCAGACGCCGAAATGGCCGCCGCACTACAACGGGCAGCCAAGGAGATCGGGGTTGCGTGGGTTCCCCCGCCCAGCCCTGAGCCTTCAAGGCTGGATGACTGGTTCCTGGGCAGGGGGCGTGACTCGAAGCCACGCTCCTCCCCGGTCCCGTTTTTCCCGGAAGTGCACGAGGAGTTGACGAAATCGTGGAAAGCCCCTCTGTCGGCTCGTTCACGGTACGCTAACTCCCCGTCCCTCACCACCCTCGATGGCGGTCCAGCGAGGGGGTATTCGGAGGTTCCCCAGGTGGAGAGAGCGGTTGCGATGCACTTGTGCCCGCAAAACGCCGCCTCCTGGAGGGGCTGCCCGAGACTCCCGTCCAGGGCCTGTAAGTTTTCGTCTGCGCTTGTAGCGAAGGCTTACGCGGCCTCTGGGCAAGCTGCGTCCGCCCTCCACGCTATGGCGATTTTGCAGGTCTATCAGGCGAAGGTTCTTAAAGACCTGCACGAGGGTGCTCCCGACCCAGAGCTGTTACACGAGCTGCGCTCAGCGACCGACTATGCCTTACGGGCTACGAAGGTTACTGCGCAAGCTCTGGGGCGGGCGATGTCCACTATGGTGGTCCAGGAGCTCCACCTGTGGTTAAACCTGGCCGAGATGCGAGACGCCGAGAAGGTTCGCTTTCTCGACGCTCCCATTTCCCAGGCTGGCCTCTTCGGCGAAACCGTGGAGGAGTTTGCCCAGCAGTTCTCCACCGTGAAACAGCAGACGGAGGCCATCACGCACATCCTGCCTCGGCGTGCAGCGAGTTCCGGCCCAGCTCAGCCGACGCAGCAGCCTCCGCCTGCTCCCCGCCGTGGAAGGCCCCCTACGAGGGTGGCTCAGACCCCGCAGCCTGCCGGGTCTGCAGCCAGACCCGCCCAACGGTCCAGCACTCGTAGGAAGGTGGCACCGCCAGCTCGTCCTCAGGCCACTAAGAACCCCCCGCAGGTTTCGAAGCGTTCCTGAGACGGGCAGCCCAGGGAGGAGGGATCGTTTGGCCTGTCCGGATCCACACTCGACGAGGGGACGAGCGCTGGATTCGGCTTCCACCTGGCTGTCTGCCACCCGGCAGACGGCCACCACTTGGTCAACAAAAGAGCAATTTTCTCCTTCTCTGGGCATATTACACAGCACCCCCGACCCTCCGCTCGATGGTCGGATGCTGTCTCCTCCGTTCAGGGCATGCGGTCACACACCTTCTGTGCTCCCTCATGCTCTAGAACAACGAGCTTGGTCAGACGATCTCCCCGTCGGGTGGATCCTCTGCTAAGCTCGCACGGCTCGGTCTCCCTGGGCAAAGCAGCCAGTGGCCTTCGGGGCTTCTTACCTCCGACCACACGCTGTTTTCCCAGCGAAGGTTCCCCACCCTTGGTACGTCGAATGTAACTCCTCTGCGGCCCCTAGCGGAGAACTTTCTGGATTGGCTGAATCTCCCCAATCCTTCCCGCTGGCTGCTCAAGACCATTCGGCTCGGCTATGCTATCCAGTTTGCACGTCGTCCGCCCAAGTTCTGCGGTGTTCTCACTACCTCGGTCCAGGGCTCCAACACCGCGGTTCTTCGGGTGGAGATCGCAGTCCTTCTGGCGAAGGGTGCGATAGAAACTGTCCCCTCAGCCGAGATGAAGAAAGGGTTTTACAGCCCCTACTTCATTGTACCCAAGAGGGGTGGTGGGCTCAGACCTATCCTGGATTTGAGGGTTTTGAATCGGGCCCTACTCAAGCTCCCGTTCAAAATGCTGACCCTCAAGCACATTCTTACGTACGTCAGGTTCCAGGATTGGTTTGTGGCTATAGACCTGAAAGACGCGTACTTTCATGTCTCGATCCTTCCAAGACACAGGCCGTTTCTACGGTTTGCCTTCGAAGGACGGGCATATCAGTACAAGGTTCTCCCCTTCTGCCTCTCCCTGTCGCCCCGCGTCTTTACGAAGGTAGCAGAGGCTGCCCTTTCCCCCCTCAGGGAAATGGGCATTCGCATTCTCAACTATCTCGACGACTGGCTGATCCTGGCTCACTCGTTGGATACGGTTTGCGTACACAGGGACATGGTTCTCAACCATTTGGCTCGCTTGGGGCTTCGGGTCAACTGGGGAAAGAGCAAACTCTCCCCGGCGCAGAGGATCTCTTTTCTCGGTGTAGAACTGGACTCGGTCGGCATGTCTGCACGTCTCTCCCCGGAGCGTGCACAGTCAGTTCTGAGATGCGTGGCAACGCTCAGGTGCGGCCCAGCGGTCCCCCTAAAACAGGTTCAGAGGCTCCTAGGGCACATGGCATCCTCAGCCGCGGTCACGCCGTTGGGTTTGATGCACATGAGACCGCTGCAGCATTGGCTCCGTACCCGAGTCCCCAGGAGGGCGTGGCACCACGGCACGTTCCGTGTGAACATCACACCATCGTGCCGCCAGACACTCCGCCCTTGGACGGACATCGTGTTCCTTCGGTCAGGAGTGCCCTTGGAACAGGTGTCCAGACGCGTCGTTGTCACCACGGACGCTTCCAGGACAGGCTGGGGTGCCACCTGCAACGGGCAGGCAGCTTCCGGGGTCTGGGCAGGCCCCGGCTGCATTGGCACATCAATTGTCTGGAGTTGTTGGCAGTGCTTCTAGCTCTGAGGAGGTTCTGGCCTATGATTCAGAACAAGCACGTGTTGGTCAGGTCGGACAACATGGCGACAGTAGCCTACATCAACCACCAGGGCGGTGTATGTTCCTTTCGCATGTCACAACTAGCCCGCCACCTCCTGCTCTGGAGCCAACACAGACTCAGGTCCTTACGGGCCACTCACATTCCGGGCGATGCCAATCGAGTGGCCGATTCTCTGTCACGGCAGGTTTCGCTCGGAGGCGAGTGGAGGCTCCACCCTCAGTCGGTTCAACTGATTTGGGATCGATTCGGCCAGGCGCAAGTGGATCTCTTCGCCTCACCGGAATCCACCCACTGCCAGTTGTGGTACGGGCTGACCGAGGCTCCCCTCGGTATAGATGCACTGGCACACAGTTGGCCGAAGGACCGGCTCAAGTATGCGTTTCCCCCGGTGAGTCTGATCGCACAAACTTGTGCAAAGTCAGGGAGGACAAGGAGCAGGTCCTCTTGGTAGCCCCCTTCTGGCCCAACAGAACCTGGTTCTCGGACCTGGTTCTCCTGGCGTCAGCTCCTCCCTGGCGCATTCCCCTGAGGAAGGACCTCCTTTCCCAGGGGAAGGGCACAATTTGGCACCCGCGCCCCGATCTCGGGAACCTCCACCTGTGGCCCCTGGACGCGACCAGGAGGACTTCAGAGATCTCCCACCATCAGTGGTGAACACACTCATTCAGGCAAGAGCTCCCTCTACCAGGCGGCTGTATGACTCTAAATGGCGCGTGTTTGTGAACTGGTGTTCTGCTCTGCTAAGGGACCCACGGAGTTGCGGCATCGAATCAGTGTTATCCTTCCTCCAGGAGGGCCTGGACAGGCACCTATCTGCCTCGACACTTAAGGTTCATGTGGCCGCTATATCGGCTAATCATGACCTGGTTGGTGGCAGGTCGGTGGGAAAACACGATTTGGTAATCAGGTTTCTGAGAGGAGCCCGGAGACTGAACCCTCCTCGGCCACATCTTATCCCCTCTTGGGACCTTGCTCTGGTTCTCCGGGGC
>VONZ01003763.1:0-16869 GCA_012976165.1 Labeo catla | reverse complement strand
TCAACATCCACAATGTGATCTTGGACACTGTTATTAAAAGCTTTCATAGCCGTTATGCAGAAAATGCAGTGCTGTGTTCAGATGTCTCCTGCATGGATCCTAGGAACTTCCCTGAAATCAGAGAAAAAGGCCTTCCAGGGACAGCCATGAAGGAGCTCAGCAAATGCCTACTGCAATTTGATGAACGTGCCAGTCTTGAGACATTGCAGGCTGAACTGATCAGCCTTGCACAGCACTGGGAAAGATTGAAACAATCACTAATGGAGAACTACAACATTAGGGGTGCTGCCTCTAATGATGAAGCAGGGGAAGGCTCTGAGGTTCCTAACGAAAGTGTGGAGTTTGTAAGCAGAAGTTGTTCCACATGCAAAAACTGTCCAATATGCTGCTATCTCCTCCTGTCTCAGTACAATCTGCTTACTGATGCTTATCACATCATTGGTTTGGGCTACAAGTTCCTCCTCACACTATCTATTATCTATCTAGTTGCCTGTGAGAGGACCTTCTCCACCCTGAAGTTAGTGAAGAGCCGTCTGAGAACCTCCCTGAGTCAAGATAACCTTGAAGCATTCCTTTTGATGGCAACTGAGAAGGAGATTCTTATGGAACTTGATAAAGATGACATAATTGACAAGATGGCAGAGAGCAGTGAGCTACTGCGCCGCCTACTGGTGTACTAGTAGTGCTAATTACTTACTGTTTACTCTTACTGGTCTGTTCCACATAATGCCATAATTGAGTAAACATTGTTATCTGTTACTTACGCTGTCATAGGTTTTGTTAAGTTTATTTGTGTTTGTGTTTCTGATACATTTGATATACTAGAGTTGAGCACTGAAAATACATAAAATGTAAATATTTCAACATGTGAATGTGTCTCTTATTATCTCTTTTAAAAAGCCAATTTTCTATTTGTCATTGGTTTGGTAGTATAAATGGTGTATTCCTAGTGAGTTGTTAAGGGTTATTTTTTTTATTCATTTATATTGCATCTGGTAGTCTACCTGTTACAATAATAGGGTTAGCCTACAAGTTTATCAGTCCAGTAGATTACATGAATAGGGTGGTGGTGACTGCAGCAGCAGAGGTGGCCTGGGAGTGGAGTCAAATTCCCGGCCTGAATTATTGTCCCAGTCCGCCACTGCTGTCTACAGTAGCAGTGTAACTGTCCAGGATGGATGCAGTTTTCATAATCAACGATCCCATATGTAATGACAGTTTACTCAGCTTCAGGCCTCAAGAGGTGTTTTATTCCTAATCAGAACACAAAGATTATAACAGTTATTATTACTTATAAGACAAAAATATGTACTTACACGTGCATAATATAGATGTAGGCGAGCAAATGCGTCCAGAATGTGAATGCAACGCTTTTTAATTGCAAGTTAGATTGAGCGTTTTCCCATAGAAAACCATTACAAAACGCTCAACACATTAGTGACAATGGAGGACCAAATTCTGAGTACTTTTAAATATATATATATATATATATATATATATATATATATGTATGTACAGGAGAATATGAAAGGGGGAAAGCGCCTACCTTGCGATTTAACGTTACCATACTGCGTTCATATTCATAATCAATAAAGTGAACAGCTACTGAATTCACTCTAAAAATGTTTTTGATATTACTTAAGTAACGTTAACCACGTTCAGCGTTTCAAAATGTCCCGCATTTTAAGAGTTTGAAAAATCGCCGGGAACTTCCGGATAAACAAAGACTTTAACGTTATATACACTCGAATGGATTTTGATACGAATAACAAGTTTACTAAAACTTATTTAGAAATGCTAATGTTCGCTTCAAAACTAAATAACACAAATGCGCAGCTGCACTATAAGAATACCGTTTACATGCTGAATGAAAGACTTACCTCAGTGGTTGTCATGATGTCTGCTGTAGTATTGTCCGAATCTGTTGTAGTTGGTGAAACAGACTCACTGAAGAAAGAGCGCGTTATTTTCTCACACATTTCCGAATGGATGCCTAAAATAAATTCAAATCATTCCCGCGCGCTGTTCCATCCTTGTTGTCCAATACAGAAACAACTCAGCCAACCGTCGTGGGCGGAGCGAAACTAGCGGCAAATTTGAATCTGCGTTCATGAGCAGATCGTGTGCGGGCGCGCGCGCGTACACACACTCTTAAAAACCTACTGTTTACTAACAGTACATCTAGGCTACTGTATGTACAAATACTATTATTTGACCTTAAAACCTCACATTAACCTTCACATAATTAACAACCTTCAATGGTAATAAAAATACTTTGACTAAATGATATGTGGTTACATTTTTTCTTATTTTTACAGAAATAGTCTGTAATTATTACATGACATTTTATGTTAAATTACACATTACTCTGTAAAAATACAGAAAATTTCCTTTTAAAAAACAGAAAATGCGTGTAATATCAAAATACAAACAATTATCTGTAAATTTCATGGTGGAAATTTAAAATACAGAAAATATCTGTAAAACAACAGGTATTTCATCGTATAATGAAAAAAAGGTAAAATACTGTAAAAAAATACAGAAATTTACATGTAAAATTACATTTATTTTTAACAGTGTACATTTCCTAAATTCCTACCTCTTTTCCATACTGCATCATCATTCGCATACAGTGCCTTCCCAACGCTTGGTCTGATTCTTTCAAATATATCATTGATCATTAAATTAAATAAAACTGGACTGATTACGCTTCCTTGTGGGGTCCCATTCAGGATACAATATGATTTCTTCACCTATTCTTACCTGAAATGTGTGCTCAAACAAAAAATCTAATATCCAGACATACATTCTCAATCCCCCCCAACACACACACACACACACACACACACACACACACACACACACACAACACACACACCGATTTTACTTACCTTAATTAGCAGTCCTTCCCTCCATATGCCTGTTCTATGTCAAAGAAAACAGCAACAAGATACTCCTTCATTATTAGAACTTTCCTAACCTCATTTTCAAACAATAAAAGTTTGGACAAGCACTCAGTGCCATATGTACTTGATGTGGCACAATCAAAGTGTTCTAGAGAGATCACGGTAACACTTTACAATACGGGTGCACAAATATTCATTAATTCATGCTTAATGCAGAGATAATCGTGAGTTAATATATAGCTTATGAAGAACTAAACCATTTAATAATAATTACTATATGATTCATAGATTAAGTAATCAATAAATTGTTATTAGTTAAATGTGTCATAATGTATTAATTCCCTAATAACTTATTTTATGAACTAATCGTGTAAATTCATGTGTTAATTACCACAATGGGTTGAAGCCACGCATTTCATCTTCTGGTTGTCTGCTTTAATTAATCATTAGCTAATGGTTTGTAAAGATATCATTATGTTATGACTTTACTTGTTGAAGCACAGAACTATTAACTAATTAGTAAGTAATATGTCATTGTGGTTATGGATTTAGAATTAGTTAGTCATGTGCCTCAACAAGTAAAGTCATAACATAATGATATCTTTGTAACTCATTAGCTAATAATTAATTAAATCAGACAACTGGAAGTTGAAATGCATGGCTTCAACTCATTGAGGCACATGACTAACTAAATAATTCTATATCCATAACCCCATATTACTTAACAATTAGTTAATAGTTCTGTGCCTCAACAAGTAAAGTCACAACATAATGATACATTTGCAAATTGTTAACTAATGAGTAATTAAAGCAGACAGCTGGAAGTTGAAGTAGCTTTGGCCACTGTGGTAATTAACATATGAATTGACATCATTAATATAATAAGTTATTAGGGAATTAATACATTATGACACATTTACCTAATAGCAATTTATTGATTACTTAATCTATGGTTCATACAGAATGTTCATTAGTTGCTGATGATAGCATTATCAGATACTGGTCTAGCAGCATCTGTCCCAGACACTAACTGCAAGTGAAAAGTTCCCATTTTAGACCAACAGCTCTCACTAGAAACAAGAAGAGGTTTTGTTTTCTTAGAGCAGGGGTTCTCTGTCATGCTTCTAGTGGTCCAACATCTTAAAATTCATAGTTTAATTAAGACATCTGAACACTGTAAATTCTAATTAGTAAACCTTACTTAAAAAAAGCATGCAAACCGATTGCCTTGAAAAAAGCAAGTAAAGTGAAATAAGAACAGTATTTTGTACTTACAAAGGTTTATTTAGTGTTGTAAACTTACACGCAAGTTCTGGTAACTCAGAGTCACTTAGTTGTATTTACTTGCTAAAACCATGCAAACCGATTGCCTTAAATAAATCAAGTAAGCGTTACTCTGGTGCTAGAGTAATGCTTACTTGGTTTATGTAAAGCTATCGGTTTGCATGGTTTTAGCAATACATTAGATTTCTGTACAAGTAAATGCAACTAAGCACTTAAATTACTAACTATTAATTTAAGTAGTAATAGTAGTAATTTAACTAGTCTAGTAACTTAAGTGCTTCAAAAATCCATTACAAATTAATGAAAACAATGTTCCATTCATATGACACATAAATTTAAGGCAGTGACAATTCAAAGTTAAAGGTAATGTATTACACAAACCAACAACAATCTGATACAATACAAACCAACAACAATCTGATTTAGGGTATGCTTAGTGTAAGAAGTAGAGGTAGCAGTAGGAGGATGAGTTTAAGTATGGCACTGGGTAGGCTGCACATGTTGCCAATGGATTATATAATTAAAGTTCAAAAAGTCACTTTAGTTTCAGGGTTTTGTTTTGTCCCAAGTAAAGCACCACACTTTGAATGAATCTCCAAGTGTTTTTCATGGTATTAGGTCAATCCAAATGTAGCAGTAATCCAAATGTACCAAATGACATTCCAGAAGCAAACAGTTGATGTAGATTCTACAGACTGTTCTTTGCAGTGTACCCTGAACAATGATGGCAGAAGACACAGGGTCAAGGCAGAGAAGATTTGGAGAAATACATCATCTTCAATGTTGGTCAGCAATCCAACACATATTAGTGTCCAGACTGGATCAACATCAGACACCTGCATAAAAAAACAAACAAATAAAATATTAAGTAGGGCAATGTTATTTGTCAGTGTTATCTGTCCTGCCTGGTTCACCAAAAATTTAAATTTGTTATCATTTACTCACCCATGACTTTTGATCATTTTAGAATGACATGAGGGAGATTAAATGGCATAGTTTTCTTTTTTGGGTGAACGAGGTATATAATCAACAATAATCTTATAGAAGTATCTCAGTAATATAAGAGCAAATACACATTACATTTTCCCACAATTAAGTGTTTGTTTAAGGTGTTTTTTTTTTTTCTTTTTTTAGAACTTACAAAGCGGGTTAGTAGTAGAAGTATCTGGGGTAATCGCAAAATGAAACAGGAAGGCCGGAGATGGGTGTGCAGTGCTGTCAAATCTGGGTTCTAGAAGAAAAAAAAAAAGAAAAAAAAAAAGTTTAAGACATTCAAGTGTTACATAACAACAAGTGTTATGTTTTTGTCAAAGTGTCAATAAAGAGGTCATTAACTGTTTATTTTAAAAAATTTGAAAACAATTAACGTAGCAACATACATTTTAGGGTTGTAGGGTGTGAAGTGTCCTCTTAAATCTGCAAAAAAAATGGTTAGAGGTATACTGCATATGCAGGACTTTTTTTTAAATGAAATTGTAAATAGTGTAGCACAGTGATTACTGAGTAAAAAAACTGTTGTACTGCTGTGTATTAGCTTGAAATATCTTACCTCCAATGTACTGAGGCCTGTGCTGATGAGACCGCTGTTCAGAGAAGGCAGTTGCCACAAACACTTGTCCTAAATATGACAAATAAAAGTAAGTTACACTAGTGTTGTGGCTTCTAGATTACAGACACATTCGTTCCTTGATAGTTGCATGTTTTAGAAGGGTTACATTAAGAAAGAAAGAAAGAAAGAAAGAAAGAAAGAAAGAAAGTCCACATTTCTATACATATCTATTTGAGGCCACAGTCATAAAATCAATTCAAAAGCAGCATTTCCTCTGGATTACTGTAGAAATAACAATTACTGTGAGACAAAGAGCTCATTTAATTTAAACCACAAAGGTTTAATCATGCAATGGCAATAACTGTGACATATTAAAACATATTTGATGATAAAATTGTAAATTGACAAAATGTACTTAAAATCAACATGAGTTTGCTGCATCAACTCTGGGCAAAACAGAAAACTAACTACAAAGTTTTACATTTGTGACAGTAAAAAAACATCTAGTGTAAACAGAATCACTTGTCTTTTGTCTACTTTACATGCAGCCCATGCACAAAATAGGGCTAAGTCAGTTAAAATTAGCAGCAGACAGAAAGACACATTTACACACAATTATTTTTTTAATAACTTACCTTAGTGTCTTTGTCCAGAGGTAAAAATGCAAGCAGTCTCTGCTTCTTTTCCGAGTTTCAGCAAATTCTTCGCCAATTAGCTGGAGCCAACGGATGTCAGCACAAATTCAAAACATTGCTTGTTGCGCATGCTCTAACTGTCCTAATTATTTCTTCTGTGGTTTTGTTGCACATTAGCAACACATTAGCGCACTGCTGCCTCTCACTGGTGCATTCATGTCATTGGTTTTGTTGTGACTACTTGAATATTTTAAGTAAGCCTTACTCAAAGCAGCAAGTAAACTGTTTTTTTCGCCTTGAAATTAGCTGTAACTTGATAAAACCTAGTAAGTAGAGCAACTAAGTAAAGATAACTAATTATATACAAGTAAGGTACACTATTGGATTTTACAGTGAACCAGTTAATCAAGGTCTTTGGGGTTATATGTGAGTAAGGGGTCAAGGTTAAGCACCTGATATTTAGTGACAGCACAATTCAAATTATTAATATCTCCTGATTTATTGAATGTAATGCTGAGCTTGACAGATCCGAAAAAGAGGAAGTTGTGTGTTGTTTTGCTGAAGCACGTTTTCAGTGAATCTAAAAGAAAACTACTTGCCACAGTTTCACATGAGTAGCAGAGCAGAAAAAGGATGAGGGAAAGGAAGAGCTAAAAACAGCTCTCATTCTACAATGTTGATACTCAGAAATGGATTTGCATGAATGTCAGGAATATGTCTCCGACTATGTATATAAGAAGGTGCTCAGACATTATTCTCTGACATCTAACTCTGAGATCTTCAAGCTCTACAGAACATCTACAGATTCTTTCTGTCATTGTGAAGAAACATCTTGAAGAATGAGAAGCCTGATGTCTGTGCTGTTCCTGGTGATCTTCTGCTCTGTGCAGATGACAAGTGGTGAGCGCTCTTTTTCATTTTTTATTTTTTCTGAAGACGAAATATATTGTTTTCATATTATTTATAGCAGTTTCATTTGTTGCATTTGGTGATTTAAAATGCTGTGATATAGTCACATTGAAAACGTTTGTGTTATTTGTCAATATTTCAGCTTCTGAAGCAGCTAATACACCATCAGAGTGCTGTGTAGAGTTCTCTAACGTGAAAATTCCTGTGAAACTGGTGGCATCTTACTCCTGGACCAACAGCAACTGTCCCAAACGTGCTATTGTGTGAGTAACATCAACATTATCTCATTTTCAAACTCAAAGTCTTTCAAATCTCAAAGTCAATCTAAATGAGACACTCCATTAAATAAACTTTGATATAAACCTTATTATTGTGTCTTCCCTCTCAGGTTTAAGACAAGTGCAGGGAAAAAGTTCTGTGTAGATCCTGAGACCACCTGGGTGAGCCACCATGTTAATAAAGTGGACAAAAGAACAACAGTGGACAAAAGCCACACTGTTTCTATTTGAACTGTGCATTTCATATTGTATATTCAAACCTTGTACTATTTCCAATGTGTATATAAAATATTTTATTTACAGAATAATTTATGTGATTGGATTCAGTTGTTTTAATAAAATATCAATGATAAAATTATCATGATGTAGTAATGTTTTTATTCTCTATTGCATACAAGTATAATAAATTCTATTAAAATGTGTGTCAGTTATATGCTGGCATTTAATGGTGGAAGTTTTCAGTCTGATAGACTTTCAGTGACAAAGATAAAAGATGAAACTACACTGTAAAAAACAATTTGTTGAGTCAACTTAAAATAATTTGTAACCTGGCTGCCATAAAATTTTAAATTCAGTCAACTCAAAAACAGTTTATTCAACTTGAAATGTTAAATTATACTAAGTGACAACTTAGATATTAGCAGCTGGGTTACTTACCCATCTGTTAAGTTTAGCAAACACAAATATCTAAGTTGTTACTTAGTACAACTTAACATTTCAAGCTGAATAAACTAATTTGAGTTGACTGAACTTAAAATTTTAAGGCAGCAGGGTAACAAATTATTTTAAGCTGACTCAACAAATTGTGTTTTTTATTTTTTACAGTGTATGCTGGAATACATTAGATATTATACAAAGTTTTCCTAAACTATTATAGATGATAAAACATGATAAAAAAAGTATTGTCCACTCTAACTGTAAGATTACAATGGTTATATGATTACTATTTGCAATAGACTATTGGCATTATGATTGTATTCTAAAACAAAAATCATTAAAGAAAGAAAATGTACATAAAGATTTTGAGAAACTAATGTTGTCTTTTGAGTTTTTAAAAGGACCCTGTACTAGATCTCCAGGTGAATCTTCAGAAATTTCCAGACTTGAAATATTGTTTTTAGTCTGACTGATAGCTTCTTTAAAGTGATTGTTTAACTACCAGGTAAATCATATTTTTCTTACTGTAAAGACAAAATGTACTGTTTTCAGATTATTTATGGCAGATTCATTTATTGCATTTGGTTAATTAAAATGCTGTGATATGATCGAACTTTTATCTTATTTCTTCATATTTCAGCTACCAGTGCATTTGAATCAGCACACTTAAAGTGCTGTGTAGAGTTCTCTAATGTGAAGATTCCTGTGAAACTGGTGAGTTCTTACTACTTGACCAGCAGCAACTGTGCCAGACGCGCTATTGAGTATAATCAATGTTATCTCATTTTCAAACTGCGGAGTAAATCTAAATGAGACACTCTATTAAACAAACTTTGATCTAAGTCTAATTTTTGTGTCTCTCATCTCAAGTTTAAGACAACTGCAGGGAGAGAGTTTTGTGTAGATTCAGAGACCATCTGGGTGAGCCACCATGATGATAAAGTGGACAAAAGAACAACCAATGCTACAACAACAACTTCTACCGCAGCACAAACTCAGACTCTCACAGTCTAAAAGAATCTACACTGTTTCTATTTAAAATGTGCCAATTCCATATGAAAGGCGTATTTATCATCCATTTTTACTTTAATAAAAACGTGTATTTTAGATTTTTATAGGAGTATGAAAACAATCACATCTCACGCAGAGATCGCAGTGGCATAGTGTTTGGGAGTATTCATGCATAATCTAAACACATAACCACATGGTATTAGATAAAAAAAAAAAAAAATTTTAGAAAAGAAGGGCAACATCACGGTTGTCTGAACCAATGAGTTTTGAGCTGTGTCGTCATCCAGGCGTTTCCCATCATGCGTTTGGTCAGCGCAGTCAGTGGAGAGCTACTGCGCCCGACTGCTCAATCCGACACGGCCGGATTTTTGGCACAGGTCAGCATGACATCAGAGCAAGGCGGACCTAACTTGGACACATTTCTAACCGGCATGCATCTTGCGGTGATCACCGGTGATCGATTCTGCGCAGAATTTGCTCATCTCAAACCAGCCTAATATCATGACAGAGTGAGCGCCTCACGTGATTTTACAACAGATCGTCATTTCAGCAACTAATGTTTACAAATGTTTATTCTTCTTCTTCTTCTTCTTCTTATTATTATTATTCATTTTGTTTATATGAATGTCTTGTTATAATTGTATATGTTTTGTTGTAATTTATAATTTTTAAAAAAACAATAAAATAAAAAATAAAAAAATGTTTACAAATGTTAGTTAACTGTTATATGCTTTAACTGTTTTATATCTATAGATTTTACTTTAGGCAGGTCGTGATTTGAGAAGGCAAAACTGATTAAACATAGTCTATGATCAACTCACTGTCTGCCGCTGACCGCTTGGTCGTTAATTAAAAAAAACAAAAACTTATATTTAACGAACAAAAAATGCCCCAAACGTTTTTCTAAATTAACTTAATAAAAAAACGAAACGAAATATAATCACTTTGCCATTACATACAAAACTAAACTATTTTAATTGCTAAAACAGTAA
Organism: Labeo catla; assembly: GCA_012976165.1. Lineage (NCBI taxonomy): Eukaryota > Metazoa > Chordata > Actinopteri > Cypriniformes > Cyprinidae > Labeo > Labeo catla. Next base: position 6,648 of record VONZ01003763.1, on the reverse strand, counting down.
TAAGCTGTTTTGGGAGAAGGGGGAAAAGATGGGCTCAGGTCGAACTCGGGCCGCATGGAGCATTGCTTTCCTTGTTCCATGTGGTTGTTTTCAACATACTATACAGACAGTGTTACTACAAAAAAATAAGAAGCAGTTTCCTCCACCTCCACCGTCCAATGGACCGTACAGCAGCTGTTTTGCGGTCGCACATTGGCTGTTGTTAAAGTACTGACGTAATCATAGCTGTGATCATCGGGACCGATCAAGGTGCTCGACAAGATTTTTGCTCTGATTCTCGGGAGGGGAAAATCGGGCTAAAAATCCTGTAGTGTGAGCCCGGCTTAAGGGGTCAAAGTTAAGCACCTGATATTTGGTGACAGCACAGTTCAGATCTGATCATTGATATCTTGTGATTTATTGAATGGAAAGCTGAGCTTGACAGGCCCAAAAAAGAGGAAAAACTGTTTTGCTGCAGCACGTTTTCAGTGAATCTGAAGGAAAAGTACTTGCCACATTTTCACATGAGTGACAAAGCAGAAAAGGGATGAGGAATACAATGTTAATACTCAGAAATGGATTTGCATTAATGTTTTTATGAGGAAGATGTCTCCGACTATGTATATAAGAAGGTGCACAGACATTATTCTGAGCACATTGTAATGCCACGCCAGCAGAGGAAGCCCTTACCTATGGACTGACTGTTACCGCTCCCTCTGCTGCTTCTATGGTTACTTCCTGTTTGGCAGCCACATAAGGAGGGCCATGCCAAACAGGACATTGCGAAATATTGTTTTGCCTGTGTGGACTCTACTAAGCATTTCCCCTGTTTCATTGCCTTGTTTTTCCATGGTCATTGTTTTGTTTCATAGTCATAGTTTTGCCTTGTTTTCATTGCCATAGTTTTTGTGTGGTTTCATTGCCTTGTTCATTTGTTACTTTGGACTGCTCACTGGTATTTTGACGTTCTGCCTGTTTATAGGATTACGTTCTTGTCTTGCCCTGGATGTTACTGTTTGCTGGCGTCTGACCCTGCCTGTCTTGATTACGATCTGTATAATAAAGCTCGCACTTACATCTATTCACACTTCTGACGAGTCCCCTTACGCACATCTACTCTGAGATCTTCAAGCTCTACAGAACTTCTGCAGATTCTTTCTGTCATTGTGAAGAAATATCTTGAAGAATGAGAAGCCTGATGTCTGTGCTGTTCCTGGTGATCTTCTGCTCTGTGCAGATGACTAGTGGTGAGCGCTCTGTTTCATTTTTAACAAAACCTATTGTTTTCATATTATTCATATCATTTCATATTATTTATGGAAGTTGCATTTGGTGATTTAAAATGCTGTGATATAGTCACATTGAAAACGTTTTGTGTTATTTATCAATATTTCAGCTACTGAAGTAGCTTCTGAAGCAGCTAATACACCATCAGAGTGCTGTATAGAGTTCTCTAACGTGAAAATTCCTGTGAAACTGGTGGCATCTTACTCCTGGACCAACAGCAACTGTCCCAAACGTGCTATTGTGTGAGTATCATCAACATTATCTCATTTTCAAACTCAAAGTTGCTTAATGCAAAGTCAATCTGAATGAGACACTCCATTAGATAAACTTTGATATAAACCTTATTATTGTGTCTTCCCTCTCAGGTTTAAGACAAGTGCAGGGAAAAAGTTCTGTGTAGATCCTGAGACCACCTGGGTGAGCCACCATGTTAATAAAGTGGACAAAAGAACAACAGTGGACAAAAGCCACACTGTTTCTATTTGAACTGTGCTTTTCATATTGTATATTCAAACCTTGTACTATTTCCAATGTGTATATGAAATATTTTATTTACTGAATAATTTGTGTGATTTGATTCAGTTGTTTTAATAAAATATCAATGATAAAATTATAAAGATGTAGTAATGATTTTATTCTCTACTGTGTACAAGTATAATAAATTCTATTCAAATTTGTGTCAGTTATGGCATCTAATGGTGGAAGTTTTCAGTCTGATAGACTTTCAGTGACAAAGATAAAAGATTAAACTATGCTGGAATACATTAGATATTATGCAAAGTTTCCCCAAACTATTATAGATGATAAAACATGCTAAAAGTTTTTGTCCACTCTAACTGTAAGATTACAATGATTATAAGATTACTATTTGCAATAGACTGTTGGCATTATGATTGTATTCCAAAACAAAAATCAATAAAGAAAGAAAATGTACATAAAAATTTTGAGAAACTAATGTTGTCTTTTGAGTTTTTAAAATGACCCTATACTAGATCTCCAGGTGAATCTTCAGAAATTTCCAGACTCCCTTTTTTTTCTCTCTTTAATTATGAAATATTGTTTTAGTCTGACTGATAGCTTTTTTAAAGTGATTGTTTAACTACCAGGTAAATCACATATTTTTCTTACTGTAAAGACAAAATGTATTGTTTTCAGATTGTTTATGGCTGTGAAAATGCTGTGATATGATCAAACTTTTGTCTTATTTCTTCATATTTCAGCTACCAGTGCATTTGAATCAGCACACTTAAAGTGCTGTGTAGAGTTCTCTAATCTGAAGATTCCTGTGAAACTGGTGAGCTCTTACTACTTGACCAGCAGCAACTGTGCCAGACGCGCTATTGAGTATAATCAACGTTATCTAATTTTCAAACTGCGGAGTAAATCTAAATGAGACACTCTATTAAACAAACTTTGATCTAAGTCTAATTTTTGTGTCTCTCATCTCAAGTTTAAGACAATTGCAGGGAGAGAGTTTTGTGTAGATTCAGAGACCATCTGGGTGAGCCACCATGATGATAAAGTGGACAAAAGAACAACCAATGCTACAACAACAACTTCTACCGCAGCACAAACTCAGACTCTCACAGTCTAAAAGAATCTACACTGTTTCTATTTAAAATGTGCATTTCCTATTAAACCATCTGCTGTTTCCAATATGTATATAAAATATTTAGTTACAGTGTGATTAGTATAATACTGAAATAAATAAAAATATAAATATTTTATTTACAGTGATTAGTATAATACTGAATAATACTGAAATACTTGTTAAAGGAATTAAATACAATGCATGTGTGCACACTACAAGATTTGAAAATTGTGGCGCATCACACACTACAAGATTTTATTAAGACTAGGCTTGTTTGAGATGCGCCTCACCTCGCCTTAAATGTAGGCGAGAGTAGGTGGCTACAGTGAGGGGAGGAGTGAAATAAGTGCAGTCAAGAAAGACAGTTCTGACCTCTCGAAGTAGAACAGATACCTACCAGATCAAAGTCGGATATTGCGTTATCACACTCACGTGCTGTGTTGCTGATAAACATGATATAATTTCACCTCTGTTGGTTTTATATGAAAATAAATATGATGAACAAGACACTCAAAGTGCTTGCTATTTAATTCCATATGAAAGGCGTATTTATCATCCATTTTTACTGTAATACAAACGTGTATTTTAGATTTTTATAGGAGTATGAAAACAATCACATCTCACACAGAGATCGCAGTGGCATAGTGTTTGGGAGTATTCATGCATAATCTAAACACATAACCACATGGTATTAGATAAAAAAAAAAAACATTTTAGAAAAGAAGGGCAACATCATGGTTGTCTGAACCAATGAGTTTTGAGCTGTGTCGTCATCCAGGCGTTTCCCATCGTGCTTTTGGTCAGCGCAGTCAGTGGAGAGCTACTGCGCCCGACTGCTCAATCCGACACAGCTGCCTCGCCGTCGCGAGACTTTTTTGGCACAGGTCAGCATGACATCAGAGCAAGGCGGACCTAACTTGGACACATTTCTAACCGGCATGCATCTTGCGGTGATCACCGGTGATCGATTCTGCGCAGAATTTGCTCATCTCAAACCAGCCTAATATCATGACAGAGTGAGCGCCTCACGTGATTTTACAACAGATCGTCATTTCAGCAACTAATGTTTACAAATGTTTATTATTATTATTATTATTATTATTATTATTGTTATTATTATTATTCATTTTGTTTATATGAATGTCTTGTTATAATTGTATATGTTTTGTTGTAATTTATAATTTAAAAAAAAAACAATAAAATAAAAAATAAAATAAAAAAATGTACAAATGTTAGTTAACTGTTATATGCTTTAACTGTTTTATATCTGTAGATTTTACTTTAGGCAGGTCGTGATTTGAGAAGGCAAAACTGATTAAACATAGTCTATGATCAACTCACTGTCTGAAAAAAACAAAAACTTATATTTAACGAACAAAAAATGCTCCAAACGTTTTTCTAAATTAACTTAATAAAAAAACGAAATATAATCACTTTGCCATTACATACAAAACTAAACTATTTTAATTGCTAAAACAGTAGCATAAGCTGTTTTGGGAGAAGGGGGAAAGATGGGCTTGGGTCGAACTCGAACTCGCATTATGCTTTCCTTGCTCCATGCGGTTGTTTTCAACATATTATACAGACAGTGTTACTACAAAAAAATAAGAAGCAGTTTCCTCCACCTCCACTGTCCAATGGACCGTACAGCAGCTGTTTTGCGGTCGCGAAACAAATTGGCTGTTGTTAAAGTACTGACGTAATCATAGCCGTGATCATCGGGACCGATCAAGGTGCTCGACAAGATTTTTGCTCCGATTCTCGGGAGGGGAAAATCGGGCTAAAAATAGTGTGAGCCCGGCTTAAGGGGTCGAAGTTAATTACTTTACATTATTCTGAACACAATGCCACAATGCTTCTGTGGTTACTTCCTGTTTGGCAGCCATATAAGGAGGGCCATGCCAAACAGGAGGTTGTGAAGGGTGGGAAACTTTGAAATGACGGAAGGGAGAGCGGCGTGGGGAGGTACCTCGGATGGCGATAATGATCAAGATATGGAGTGTCAGGAAGTAAGATACAATAAAAGGAAAAAAAAGAGCAGCTTGGGTGATGGATCTGATTGTGAGCAAACAATCAATATAACAAGACATATGAGAAATTAAGTTTAAAAGATGGTAGAAAGAGAAATCAAAGTGATAATTACTTTTGCTAAGCAGTCAGAACAGCAAGTACATCCTGTTAAATTATCAAAAATAATCGAGAAGGAGATAGGAGTAGTGAAAGTTGTATCTTGTCTGAGCAATGGAAGAATAATGATTAAATGTAAGGATTAAAAGCAGAAGGAAAAAATTATGAAAATGAAAACACTAGCAGGAGTACGGATAGCATGCACAGAAATAGGCAATAAAGTTTGAGGTGTTATTTCAGGAGTGCCTCTTAATGTAAGTATGGATGATATTAAAGGTAGTCTGAGTGGAGGTAGAGTCATTTCTGCCACAAGACTGCAGATGTGGAAAGACAACAAAAAATGTGAAAGCATGAGGGTGATGATACAGTTTGAAGGAAATAATCTGCCTGTGAGGCTAGGATTCGTAAGCTTCTCAGTCCGAGAGTATGTGCCTCCGCCGTTAAGATGTTTCAAATGCCAACGCATGGGTCATACTGCTAGTATCTGTAAAGGGAACTTTTATCTGTGCTGTGGTTAATGGTACCTCACAAGTGAAAAGGAAATTGGACAAGTTAAGGATTATTGTAGGGTGTGCTAATAAATTTCTGAAATTAACAGGAGTTACAGCGGAGGAGATCCATGAGATTTTGAAAGCTAAGGAGGGAAATGCTGCTTTGGATATGACCCAGAGTTATAATACTTAGGTATATCATGTCTTTCTTACTACTACATTGGAATGCCAGGAGTTTGATAGCAAATGGGCAAGGTTTTAAAAAAACATTTCACAGAAATGGGAAAGATGCCAGACATCATGTGTATTCAGGAGACATGGTTAAATAGCTCCTTGGATTTTAAGATCAATGGATATGTAGTAGAAAGGAAAGACAGAGAAGTTGGAAGAGGTGGAGGGTGTGCAGCATGTATTAAAGAGGACATAGCATATAAAAGAATAAACAGAAATAATAATTTAGAATGTGTAAGTATATAAATATTGGGAATACATGAAGGAATCAGTTACAAATTTTTATAATCCATGTAAAGAAATAAGTCATACTATATTAGAAGAAGTGATGGGTAATATACAGGGCAAAACTGTTTTATGTGGGGATTTTAATGCACATAATGGTCTGTGGGGTAGTAAAAATACAGATAACAATGGGATAATTATAGAAGAATTTATGGAAGAACACTCACCTGTGTGCTTGAATGATGGGAAACCAACAAGAATGGATATAGTAAAAGGTGGCATGTCATGTTTGGATCTCACAATAATATCAGCTGCTTTAGCCGGTAAGTGTACCTGGGGGGTACTTGAAGATAATTTGGGCAGCGATCACTGGCCTGTAGTATGTGAGATTCAGAGTACTGTTCAAAAGCAAAACATTAGTCAATGTGCAAGATGGGGATTTAGGCAGGAAAAATTGGAGTAATTTTCTATGTTGTGTGAAGAAAAATTTAAAAATATTAAGCTGGATGGAAATATTGAAGAGAAATACAATAAGATAGTAGGAGGAATTATTTCTGCAGCAAACCAAACTATACCATTAATAAGAGGTAATGGAAAGAAAAAGAAAAGTGTACCATGGTGGTCTGAGGAGTGCTCAGTGGCAGTTAGAGAGAGGAATAAGGCATTCCGGATTTTAAAGAGATTAATAACTCAAGACACCAATATAGAATATCAGAA
>VONZ01003762.1:0-16875 GCA_012976165.1 Labeo catla | reverse complement strand
TCTGGCATGCTGCTCTCTTCATACAGTTCCTGCTTCCTGTCATATGTTCTTAAAGACATACACACTAAAATGTTAAGAGGGGAAAAATGGACTTGAGAAAACAAGTAAACCACTTAAAACTCTATGATGCATAAAGTCATTACAATAAATAGAGCGGAAAAACACGTCTCTTGTGTGACAGCGACACAGTCAGATGCGTTATCCATTGCGTCACTGGCCCACCGGCCGGGGTGCCCTGTGCTCGCACCAGACTTGTTGGCTTTCGGCGTGACAGAGGCCTGTATTGCTGCCTGCTTCTTCTCATGTTATTAACAGGCCAGCAGCCGGCCAGCCCTTCCCTGGTGGTCTAGTGGTTAGGATTCGGCGTTCATTTCGTTTACAACTTTTTCTCAATGCCCGGGTAGCACTTAGGAATAAGGCAACAAATTGGCAAGCCCATGACATCAAAAGCACACTGCACAGAGCAAGCCAGCAATCAAACCTAGAATCTTGCGATCCGTAGTCAGAGGCGTTACCCATTGCTCCACCGCCCCGCCGGCTCGAGCGGTTCGTGCTCGCACCAGAGTTGCTGGTTTTCTACGTGACAGAGGCCTGTATTGCTGTCTGCTTCTTCTCATGATATTAACAGGCCAGCAGCCCCCCACCCCTTCCCTGGTGGTCTAGTGGTTAGGATTCGGCGCTCTCACCGCCGCGGCCCGGGTTCGATTCCCGGTCAGGGAAAGCTTTTTTTTACCCCCCCTCGGCGGACTGCGAAGTCAATCTCGACTTTCTGCTTTGAGAAGGCTCAAAGAACTCTTCATCTGCAGTTAAATGCGACACCACTGAGATATGTCCCCATAAGATGCACTGCACAAAACCACTGAAACAAATTGACTTCCTTCAATGTGAAGATATCAAACAAAGACAGGCTTGGTCCAAAGCTGCCAAGGCCAAAGGGGGCACCTGCATTTGAACCAGGGACCTCTTCATCTGCGGTTAAATGCGCCACCACTGAGATATAACCCCATAAGATGCACTGCACAAAACCACTGAAACAAAATGACTCCCTTCAATGTGCCCATATCAAACAAAGAGAGAGTCTGGCTTGTAACCCAAAGGTCGCTGGTTCGATTCCCGCACCAGCAGGAATTGAAGGTGGGGATTGTGAATGAACGGCGCGCTTTCCACCTTCAATACCATGACTGAAGTGCCCTTGAGCAAGGCACCGAACACCCAATTGCTCCCCGGGCGCTGGAGCAATGGCTGCCCACTGCTCCGGGTGTGTGTTCACAGTGTGTGTGTGTGTGTGCACTCGTGATGGGTTAAATGCAGAGGACCAATTTCGAGTATGGGTCACCATGTTTGACAATACGTCGTCACCTTCACTTTCAAAGACAACGTCAAACGACTTGTGGATTGATGTGAATGCCAGCAAGTAGGAATTCTTGGCCAGAATGCTTGTGGATTGATTTTATTGGGTTACAAGAAAAGGTAGGACATGGATTTCATTGCAAACTGTTCGTAGCCTACTGATTGCAAACTGTTCGTAGCCTACTGATTTTTTTGATGCATGCTACGGCATTCGATTCCACACGCGTCCAACTAGCAGTGACAGTCTGCTGAATAATCTGCATTATAAAAAGACAAAAATCTTTAAAGATTATTCACATTTACATATTGTTGAAAAAATATCTCTGTACAGTGCGTTATTATATGGAGCTGTCTGTCCGATCGCTATCTATCCAATTCGTTTGTCTAATGCTTCAGTGACAGATCAGATGTATGAAAGTATACAAGTTACACCGTAATCAAAACGTGGCAGACTTTAACGGACAGTAAAACAAAGGCAAAACGCCATATAACTCCGAGTCAGCACTGTAACTTTATACTGATGCGTGGCTAAACAAAGGCAGAACGCCCTAACTCAATTTGAGCGTTCCAAACAAAGTCAAAGAGCGGTAACTGGTGTTATAAGGTGCTCTGCCTTGGTTTCTCCAGGGGGTTTTGAAGTTACGGTTAAGACAATTCATCATTTTCTCGGAAAAACAACTAAATTGACTTAAGATACTTATACACATGATAAAGGATGTCTTGAATGTCCCAAAAATATCAATAACTCATTTTTGCCCAAAATCGAAGTTAAGGTCTTTTGCCTTTGCAGGGCAGACAAGTAAACCAGTTAAAACTCTATGATGCATAAAATCATTGCAATAAATAGAGCGGTAAAACGCGCCTCTTGTGTGACAGCGACACAGTCAGATGCGTTATCCATTGCGGCACTGGCCCACCGGCCGGGGTGCCCTGTGCTCGCACCAGACTTGTTGGCTTTGGGCGTGACAGAGGCCTGTATTGCTATCGAAGCAATGCTATCGAAGGCACGGGGGTGTGGGGACACAACCTCGGCCTATCACGATTCTGTAGCTCGACTGCTTGCAAAAAATGGCTTCTGACGCAGGAACACGTGCGGGCCGTTCAACGAGGAAAGCAAGGAGCAGCCCCCTTCCCATACCGGGAGTCGCACATGGGCCACCTAGGTGAAAACCAAGAATCCTGACCGCTACGCCATATGGGAACTTGTCAGCAAAGTCTTGTCCAGACAAAATAAAAAATAAATGAATAAATAAATAAACACTGGCTGGTACGGGGATCAAACCCGTGACCTTGGCGTTATTATAGACACTCGGTACGTGAGCTTTTGGGGCCCACTGCTGTGAAAACCTTTTTCGGAGAGGGCCTGCGCAATTTCGTGACAAAAGCAGGTCCCAACGAGATTTGAACTCTGTTCGCTGGATTCAGAGTCCAGAGTGCTAACCATTACACCATGGAACCTTGCCCAGAGTGGCTACAGCTCACAGGACCGCAAAGATTAAGTCGTGTACGGCTCGTCAGCAGCAAAGGCAAACTTGAGCGCTTGCTTTACCTGTCGGCAGAAGGCACGCAGGTTCTACCGAGATTTGAACTCGGATCGCTGCATTCAAAGTTCGGGGTGCTAAACGTCACACCATGGAACGACGGCCTTGCGAACAGCTGTCTGGGAAGGAGATAGAGTTGCGGCTATGAGGACCCAGTTAGATTGGAGGGGTTGGATGCAAGTGAATTCTGATCACTGGACACCCTCGACCAAAAGACAGAAAACCACTGAAACAAATTGACTTCCTTCAATGTGAAGATATCAAACAAAGACAGGCTGACTTTAAGGTCAAAGCTTTGGTTGGTCCAAAGCTGCCAAGGCCAAAGGGGGCACCTGCATTTGAACCAGGGACCTCTTCATCTGCGGTTAAATGCGCCACCACTGAGATATAACCCCATAAGTTGCACTGCACAAAACCACTGAAACAAAATGACTCCCTTCAATGTGACCATATCAAACAAAGAGAGAGTCTGGCTTGTAACCCAAAGGTCGCTGGTTCGATTCCCGCACCAGCAGGAATTGAAGGTGGGGATTGTGAATGAACGGCGCTCTTTCCACCTTCAATACCATGACTGAAGTGCCCTTGAGCAAGGCACCGAACACCCAATTGCTCCCCGGGCGCTGGAGCAATGGCTGCCCACTGCTCCGGGTGTGTGTTCACAGTGTGTGTGTGTGTGTGCACTCGTGATGGGTTAAATGCAGAGGACCAATTTCGAGTATGGGTCACCATGCTTGACAATACGTCGTCACCTTCACTTTCAAAGACAGGCTGACTTTAAAGTCAAAAAGTTAAAGTTGGTCCAAAGCTGCCAAGGGCAAAGGGGGGACCTAAATTGGACTCAGGGATCTCTTAATCTGCAGTCAAGGGTCCTACCACCGAGCTATACCCCGATAAGGCACACTGCAATAAACCAATGAAGGAAACTGACGTCCTTCAATGTGACAACATCAAACAATGACAGCCTGACGCTGATGATAAACTTTCGGTTAGCTCAAAGCTGTCCAAACGTGGCACCCAGACTTCAGACAGTGACCTCTTGGCCTGCAGTAAAACGCTCCACCACCGAGCTAGCCTCCCTTTAAAGTTGCGGCTTCGGTTAGGCCAAGAACGCCACTTCCAGCGTTCCAACCACTAGAAGACAGTGAGCACCCTGACTTTGACAACGTCAAACAATGACAGCTACACACTGAAGTAACAAAGGGGGCACCCGGATTTGAACCGGGGACCTCTTGATCTGCAGTCAAATGCTCTACCACTGAGCTATACCCCCATGAGCAATGTGGCAATAAACCGCTAAAGAAGAATAAGTTCCTTCACTGTGACAATATCAGACAATAACAGCTTCACATGGAAGTCAAGCTTCGGTTAACCCAAAGCTTCCAGTCCAAAGGGGGCACCCGGATTTGAACCGGGGACCTCTTGATCTGCAGTCAAATGCTATACCCCCATGAACAGAGCGGCAATAAACCACTAAAAGTGAATAAGTTCCTTCACTTTTGACACTTCGACAGTGTATACGCAGTCCATGAGAAGTGATAATCCAGTTGGTTGCAAAGTTGTGACTGGAAAGGTAAATCAACAGTTTGGAAACTCCACAATCCAGCAAGTTCTATTTAGTGATTCCCTGTTTGTGTGGCATGCTGCTCTCTTTATACAGTTCCTGCTTTCTGTCATGTGTTCTTAAAGACATACACACTAAAATGTTAAGAGGGGAAAAAATGGACTTGAGAAAACAACTGCCCTACAAAGGCAAAAGACCTTAACTCGCTAGAGTGTGAAAATGAGAAAAATGACTTTAAAGTTTTTTTTTATTTGTCCAGCCAAATTAATTATAGGTAGGGCATTGGAAATTTGGCAATTAGATGTTTTAGCAATGAAAATGATCTACATTAAAAAATTGTGAGGTCAAACTTGATTTTTAGCCCTATTTCGAAGTTAGCGTACTCTGCCTTTGCAGTGTCTGCAAAAAGTGAGAAGTCACACCAAGGCAAAATGTGGGAACCGCCTCTGTGTACCTCCTCTACAACTACTGGTACTCGTACCACAGTTTGCTGTGCTCAGTAACGTAAGAGAAGGCTAGACATAGCATAATAGTTTTTATGTTGACTTGAATGAAATAGCCTAACCTAAAAGAACGACTTGTGGATTGATGTGAATGCCAGCAAGTAGGAATCCTTGGCCAGAATGCTTGTGGATTGATTTTATTGGGTTACAAGAAAAGGTAGGACATGGATTTCATTGCAAACTGTTCGTAGCCTACTGATTGCAAACTGTTCGTAGCCTACTGATTTTTTTGATGCATGCTACGGCATTCGATTCCACACGCGTCCAACTAGCAGTGACAGTCTGCTGAATAATCTGCATTATAAAAAGACAAAAATCTTTAAAGATTATTCACATTTACATATTGTTGCAAAAATATCTCTGTACAGTGCGTTATTATATGGAGCTGGCTGTCCGATCGCTATCTATCCAATTCGTTTGTCTAATGCTTCAGTGACAGATCAGATGTATGAAAGTATACAAGTTACACCGTAATCAAAACGCGGCAGACTTTAACGGACAGTAAAACAAAGGCAAAACGCCATATAACTCCGAGTCAGCACTGTAACTTTATACTGATGCGTGGCTAAACAAAGGCAGAACGCCCTAACTCAATTTGAGCGTTCCAAACAAAGTCAAAGAGCGGTAACTGGTGTTATAAGGTGCTCTGCCTTGGTTTCTCCAGGGGGTTTTGAAGTTACGGTTAAGACAATTCATCATTTTCTCGGAAAAACAACTAAATTGACTTAAGATACTTATACACATGATAAAGGATGTCTTGAATGTCCCAAAAATATCAATAACTCATTTTTGACCAAAATCGAAGTTAAGGTCTTTTGCCTTTGCAGGGCAGACAAGTAAACCAGTTAAAACTCTATGATGCATAAAATCATTGCAATAAATAGAGCGGTAAAACGCGCCTCTTGTGTGACAGCGACACAGTCAGATGCGTTTATCCATTGCGTCACTGGCCCACCGGCCGGGGTGCCCTGTGCTCGCACCAGACTTGCTGGCTTTCGGCGTGACAGAGGCCTGTATTGCTGTCTGCTTCTTCTCATGTTATTAACAGGCCAGCAGCCGGCCAGCCCTTCCCTGGTGGTCTAGTGGTTAGGATTCGGCGTTCATTTCGTTTACAACTTTTTCTCAATGCCCGGGTAGCACTTAGGAATAAGGCAACAAACTGGCAAGCCCACGACATCGAAACCACACTGCAACACACAGAAAGCACAGAGCGAGCCAGCCAGGAGTCAAACCTAGAATCTTGTGATCTGTAGTCAGAGGCGTTACCCATCGCGCCACGGCCCCGCCGGCCTGGGCGACTCGTGCTCGCACCAGAGTTGCTGGTTTTCTATGTGACAGAGGCCTGTATTGCTGTCTGCTTCTTCTCATGATATTTAACAGGCCAGCAGCCGGCCAGGCCTTCCCTGGTGGTCTAGTGGTTAGGATTTGGCGCTCTCACCGCCGCGGCCCGGGTTCGATTCCCGCTCTTTTACCCCCCCCAGCGGCGGACGGCGAAGTCAATCTCGACTTTCTGCTTTGAGAAAGGCCGGCCCAACAAAAATGGTGGGCGCGTCAAAAACAACCTCCTTCGAGCCGGAGTCGAACTAGCGACCTAAGGATTTCCAACGCTCCTCCTACAGTCCTCCACTCTACCAGCTGAGCTATCGAAGGCACAGGGGTGTGGGGACACAACCTCGGCCTATCACGATTCTGTAGCTCGACTGCTTGCAAAAAATGGCTTCTGACGCAGGAAGACGTGCGGGCCGTTCAACGAGGAAAGCAAGGAGCAGCCCCCTTCCCATACCGGGAGTTGCACATGGGCCGCCTAGGTGAAAACCAAGAATCCTGACCGCTACGCCATATGGGAACTTGTCAGCAAAGTCTTGTCCAGACAAAATAAAAAATAAATGAATAAATAAATAAACACTGGCCGGTACGGGGATCAAACCCGTGACCTTGGCGTTATTATAGACACTCGGTACGTGAGCTTTTGGGGCCCACTGCTGTGAAAACCTTTTTCGGAGAGGGCCTGCGCAATTTCGTGGCAAAAGCAGGTCCCACCGAGATTTGAACTCGGATCGCTGGATTCAGAGTCCAGAGTGCTAACCATTACACCATGGAACCTTGCCCAGAGTGGCTACAGCTCACAGGACTGCAAAGATTAAGTCGTGTGCGGCTCGTCAGCAGCAAAGGCAAACTTGAGCGCTTGCTTTACCTGCCGGCAGAAGGCACGCAGGTTCCCCCGAGATTTGAACGCGGATCGCTGCATTCAAAGTTCGGGGTGCTAAACGTCACACCATGGAACGACGGCCTTGCGAACAGCTGTCTGGGAAGGAGATAGAGTTGCGGCTATGAGGACCCAGTTAGATTGGAGGGGTTGGCTGCAAGTGAATTCTGATCACTGGACACCCTCGACCAAAAGACAGAAGCAGGCAGCATCTGCCGAAACCCGGGATCGAACCAGGGACCTTTAGATCTTCAGTCTAACGCTCTCCCAACTGAGCTATTTCGGCCACGCCTGCCGTCAACTTGGTCAGCAGGGCTTTACGTTAGGACCAACCGTCACGTTGAGAGAAGAGCAGAGATGAGCTAACAGAGACCAAAAGAAGCTGGCCCGTACGGGGATCGAACCCGCGACCTTGGCGTTATTAGCACCACGCTCCACGGATTTGAACCCGGGGACCTCTTGATCTGCAGTCAAATGCTATACCCCCATGAACAGAGCGGCAATAAACCACTAAAAGTGAATAAGTTCCTTCACTTTTGACACTTTGACAGTGTATATACAGTCCATGAGAAGTGATAATCCAGTTGGTTGCAAAGTTGTGACTGGAAAGGTAAATCAACAGTTTGGAAACTCCACAATCCAGCAAGTTCTACTTAGTGATTCCCTGTTTGTCTGGCATGCTGCTCTCTTCATACAGTTCCTGCTTCCTGTCATATGTTCTTAAAGACATACACACTAAAATGTTAAGAGGGGAAAAATGGACTTGAGAAAACAAGTAAACCACTTAAAACTCTATGATGCATAAAGTCATTACAATAAATAGAGCGGAAAAACACGTCTCTTGTGTGACAGCGCCACAGTCAGATGCGTTATCCATTGCGTCACTGGCCCACCGGCCGGGGTGCCCTGTGCTCGCACCAGACTTGTTGGCTTTCGGCGTGACAGAGGCCTGTATTGCGGTCTGCTTCTTCTCATGTTATTAACAGGCCAGCAGCCGGCCAGCCCTTCCCTGGTGGTCTAGTGGTTAGGATTCGGCGTTCATTTCGTTTACAACTTTTTCTCAATGCCCGGGTAGCACTTAGGAATAAGGCAACAAATTGGCAAGCTCATGACATCAAAAGCACACTGCACAGAGCAAGCCAGCAATCAAACCTAGAATCTTGCGATCCGTAGTCAGAGGCGTTACCCATTGCTCCACCGCCCCGCCGGCTCGAGCGATTCGTGCTCGCACCAGAGTTGCTGGTTTTCTACGTGACAGAGGCCTGTATTGCTGTCTGCTTCTTCTCATGATATTAACAGGCCAGCAGCCCCCCACCCCTTCCCTGGTGGTCTAGTGGTTAGGATTCGGCGCTCTCACCGCCGCGGCCCGGGTTCGATTCCCGGTCAGGGAAAGCTTTTTTTTACCCCCCCTCGGCGGACTGCGAAGTCAATCTCGACTTTCTGCTTTGAGAAGGCTCAAAGAACTCTTCATCTGCAGTTAAATGCGACACCACTGAGATATGTCCCCATAAGATGCACTGCACAAAACCACTGAAACAAATTGACTTCCTTCAATGTGAAGATATCAAACAAAGACAGGCTGACTTTAAGGTCAAAGCTTTGGTTGGTCCAGCTGCCAAGGCCAAAGGGGGCACCTGCATTTGAACCAGGGACCTCTTCATCTGCGGTTAAATGCGCCACCACTGAGATATAACCCCATAAGATGCACTGCACAAAACCACTGAAACAAAATGACTCCCTTCAATGTGACCATATCAAACAAAGAGAGAGTCTGGCTTGTAACCCAAAGGTCGCTGGTTCGATTCCCGCACCAGCAGGAATTGAAGGTGGGGATTGTGAATGAACGGCGCTCTTTCCACCTTCAATACCATGACTGAAGTGCCCTTGAGCAAGGCACCGAACACCCAATTGCTCCCCGGGCGCTGGAGCAATGGCTGCCCACTGCTCCGGGTGTGTGTTCACAGTGTGTGTGTGTGTGCACTCGTGATGGGTTAAATGCAGAGGACCAATTTCGAGTATGGGTCACCATGCTTGACAATACGTCGTCACCTTCACTTTCAAAGACAGGCTGACTTTAAAGTCAAAAAGTTAAAGTTGGTCCAAAGCTGCCAAGGGCAAAGGGGGGACCTAAATTGGACTCAGGGATCTCTTAATCTGCAGTCAAGGGTCCTACCACCGAGCTATACCCCGATAAGGCACACTGCAATAAACCAATGAAGGAAACTGACTGAAGATAAACTTTCGGTTAGCTCAAAGCTGTCCAAACGTGGCACCCAGACTTCAGACAGTGACCTCTTGGCCTGCAGTAAAACGCTCCACCACCGAGCTAGCCTCCCTTTAAAGTTGCGGCTTCGGTTAGGCCAAGAACGCCACTTCCAGCGTTCCAACCACTAGAAGACAGTGAGCACCCTGACTTTGACAACGTCAAACAATGACAGCTACACACTGAAGTAACAAAGGGGGCACCCGGATTTGAACCGGGACCTCTTGATCTGCAGTCAAATGCTCTACCACTGAACTATACCCCCATGAGCAACGTGGCAATGAGGCCTGTATTGCTGTCTGCTTCTTCTCATGTTATTAACAGGCCAGCAGCCGGCCAGCCCTTCCCTGGTGGTCTAGTGGTTAGGATTCGGCGTTCATTTCGTTTACAACTTTTTCTCAATGCCCGGGTAGCACTTAGGAATAAGGCAACAAACTGGCAAGCCCATGACATCGAAACCACACTGCAACACACAGAAAGCACAGAGCGAGCCAGCCAGGAGTCAAACCTAGAATCTTGTGATCTGTAGTCAGAGGCGTTACCCATCGCGCCACGGCCCCGCCGGCCTGTGCGACTCGTGCTCGCACCAGAGTTGCTGGTTTTCTATGTGACAGAGGCCTGTATTGCTGTCTGCTTCTTCTCATGATATTTAACAGGCCAGCAGCCGGCCAGGCCTTCCCTGGTGGTCTAGTGGTTAGGATTTGGCGCTCTCACCGCCGCGGCCCGGGTTCGATTCCCGCTCTTTTACCCCCCCCAGCGGCGGACGGCGAAGTCAATCTCGACTTTCTGCTTTGAGAAAGGCCGGCCCAACAAAAATGGTGGGCGCGTCAAAAACAACCTCCTTCGAGCCGGAGTCGAACTAGCGACCTAAGGATTTCCAACGCTCCTCCTACAGTCCTCCGCTCTACCAGCTGAGCTATCGAAGGCACAGGGGTGTGGGGACACAACCTCGGCCTATCACGATTCTGTAGCTCGACTGCTTGCAAAAAATGGCTTCTGACGCAGGAAGACGTGCGGGCCGTTCAACGAGGAAAGCAAGGAGCAGCCCCCTTCCCATACCGGGAGTTGCACATGGGCCGCCTAGGTGAAAACCAAGAATCCTGACCGCTACGCCATATGGGAACTTGTCAGCAAAGTCTTGTCCAGACAAAATAAAAAATAAATGAATAAATAAATAAACACTGGCCGGTACGGGGATCAAACCCGTGACCTTGGCGTTATTATAGACACTCGGTACGTGAGCTTTTGGGGCCCACTGCTGTGAAAACCTTTTTCGGAGAGGGCCTGCGCAATTTCGTGGCAAAAGCAGGTCCCACCGAGATTTGAACTCGGATCGCTGGATTCAGAGTCCAGAGTGCTAACCATTACACCATGGAACCTTGCCCAGAGTGGCTACAGCTCACAGGACTGCAAAGATTAAGTCGTGTGCGGCTCGTCAGCAGCAAAGGCAAACTTGAGCGCTTGCTTTACCTGCCGGCAGAAGGCACGCAGGTTCCACCGAGATTTGAACGCGGATCGCTGCATTCAAAGTTCGGGGTGCTAAACGTCACACCATGGAACGACGGCCTTGCGAACAGCTGTCTGGGAAGGAGATAGAGTTGCGGCTATGAGGACCCAGTTAGATTGGAGGGGTTGGCTGCAAGTGAATTCTGATCACTGGACACCCTCGACCAAAAGACAGAAGCAGGCAGCATCTGCCGAAACCCGGGATCGAACCAGGGACCTTTAGATCTTCAGTCTAACGCTCTCCCAACTGAGCTATTTCGGCCACGCCTGCCGTCAGCTTGGTCAGCAGGGCTTTACGTTAGGACCAACCGTCACGTTGAGAGAAGAGCAGAGATGAGCTAACAGAGACCAAAAGAAGCTGGCCCGTACGGGGAGCGAACCCGCGACCTTGGCGTTATTAGCACCACGCTCCACGGATTTGAACCCGGGGACCTCTTGATCTGCAGTCAAATGCTATACCCCCATGAACAGAGCGGCAATAAACCACTGAAAGTGAATAAGTTCCTTCACTTTTGACACTTTGACAGTGTATATACAGTCCATGAGAAGTGATAATCCAGTTGGTTGCAAAGTTGTGACTGGAAAGGTAAATCAACAGTTTGGCAACTCCACAATCCAGCAAGTTCTACTTAGTGATTCCCTGTTTGTCTGGCATGCTGCTCGCTTCATACAGTTCCTGCTTCCTGTCATATGTTCTTAAAGACATACACACTAAAATGTTAAGAGGGGAAAAATGGACTTGAGAAAACAAGTAAACCACTTAAAACTCTATGATGCATAAAGTCATTACAATAAATAGAGCGGAAAAACACGTCTCTTGTGTGACAGCGACACAGTCAGATGCGTTATCCATTGCGTCACTGGCCCCCCGGCCGGGGTGCCCTGTGCTCGCACCAGACTTGTTGGCTTTCGGCGTGACAGAGGCCTGTATTGCTGTCTGCTTCTTCTCATGTTATTAACAGGCCAGCAGCCGGCCAGCCCTTCCCTGGTGGTCTAGTGGTTAGGATTCGGCGTTCATTTCGTTTACAACTTTTTCTCAATGCCCGGGTAGCACTTAGGAATAAGGCAACAAATTGGCAAGCCCATGACATCAAAAGCACACTGCACAGAGCAAGCCAGCAATCAAACCTAGAATCTTGCGATCCGTAGTCAGAGGCGTTACCCATTGCTCCACCGCCCCGCCGGCTCGAGCGGTTCGTGCTCGCACCAGAGTTGCTGGTTTTCTACGTGACAGAGGCCTGTATTGCTGTCTGCTTCTTCTCATGATATTAACAGGCCAGCAGCCCCCCACCCCTTCCCTGGTGGTCTAGTGGTTAGGATTCGGCGCTCTCACCGCCGCGGCCCGGGTTCGATTCCCGGTCAGGGAAAGCTTTTTTTTACCCCCCCTCGGCGGACTGCGAAGTCAATCTCGACTTTCTGCTTTGAGAAGGCTCAAAGAACTCTTCATCTGCAGTTAAATGCGACACCACTGAGATATGTCCCCATAAGATGCACTGCACAAAACCACTGAAACAAATTGACTTCCTTCAATGTGAAGATATCAAACAAAGACAGGCTTGGTCCAAAGCTGCCAAGGCCAAAGGGGGCACCTGCATTTGAACCAGGGACCTCTTCATCTGCGGTTAAATGCGCCACCACTGAGATATAACCCCATAAGATGCACTGCACAAAACCACTGAAACAAAATGACTCCCTTCAATGTGACCATATCAAACAAAGAGAGAGTCTGGCTTGTAACCCAAAGGTCGCTGGTTCGATTCCCGCCCCAGCAGGAATTGAAGGTGGGGATTGTGAATGAACGGCGCTCTTTCCACCTTCAATACCATGACTGAAGTGCCCTTGAGCAAGGCACCGAACACCCAATTGCTCCCCGGGCGCTGGAGCAATGGCTGCCCACTGCTCCGGGGGTGTGTTCACAGTGTGTGTGTGTGTGTGCACTCGTGATGGGTTAAATGCAGAGGACCAATTTCGAGTATGGGTCACCATGCTTGACAATACGTCGTCACCTTCACTTTCAAAGACCGGCTGACTTTAAAGTCAAAAAGTTAAAGTTGGTCCAAAGCTGCCAAGGGCAAAGGGGGGACCTAAATTGGACTCAGGGATCTCTTAATCTGCAGTCAAGGGTCCTACCACCGAGCTATACCCCGATAAGGCACACTGCAATAAACCAATGAAGGAAACTGACTGAAGATAAACTTTCGGTTAGCTCAAAGCTGTCCAAACGTGGCACCCAGACTTCAGACAGTGACCTCTTGGCCTGCAGTAAAACGCTCCACCACCGAGCTAGCCTCCCTTTAAAGTTGCGGCTTCGGTTAGGCCAAGAACGCCACTTCCAGCGTTCCAACCACTAGAAGACAGTGAGCACCCTGACTTTGACAACGTCAAACAATGACAGCTACACACTGAAGTAACAAAGGGGGCACCCGGATTTGAACCGGGACCTCTTGATCTGCAGTCAAATGCTCTACCACTGAACTATACCCCCATGAGCAACGTGGCAATGAGGCCTGTATTGCTGTCTGCTTCTTCTCATGTTATTAACAGGCCAGCAGCCGGCCAGCCCTTCCCTGGTGGTCTAGTGGTTAGGATTCGGCGTTCATTTCGTTTACAACTTTTTCTCAATGCCCGGGTAGCACTTAGGAATAAGGCAACAAACTGGCAAGCCCATGACATCGAAACCACACTGCAACACACAGAAAGCACAGAGCGAGCCAGCCAGGAGTCAAACCTAGAATCTTGTGATCTGTAGTCAGAGGCGTTACCCATCGCGCCACGGCCCCGCCGGCCTGTGCGACTCGTGCTCGCACCAGAGTTGCTGGTTCTCTATGTGACAGAGGCCTGTATTGCTGTCTGCTTCTTCTCATGATATTTAACAGGCCAGCAGCCGGCCAGGCCTTCCCTGGTGGTCTAGTGGTTAGGATTTGGTGCTCTCACCGCCGCGGCCCGGGTTCGATTCCCGCTCTTTTACCCCCCCCAGCGGCGGACGGCGAAGTCAATCTCGACTTCCTGCTTTGAGAAAGGCCGGCCCAACAAAAATGGTGGGCGCGTCAAAAACAACCTCCTTCGAGCCGGAGTCGAACTAGCGACCTAAGGATTTCCAACGCTCCTCCTACAGTCCTCCGCTCTACCAGCTGAGCTATCGAAGGCACAGGGGTGTGGGGACAGAACCTCGGCCTATCACGATTCTGTAGCTCGACTGCTTGCAAAAAATGGCTTCTGACGCAGGAAGACGTGCGGGCCGTTCAACGAGGAAAGCAAGGAGCAGCCCCCTTCCCATACCGGGAGTTGCACATGGGCCGCCTAGGTGAAAACCAAGAATACTGACCGCTACGCCATATGGGAACTTGTCAGCAAAGTCTTGTCCAGACAAAATAAAAAATAAATGAATAAATAAATAAACACTGGCCGGTACGGGGATCAATCCCGTGACCTTGGCGTTATTATAGACACTCGGTACGTGAGCTTTTGGGGCCCACTGCTGTGAAAACCTTTTTCGGAGAGGGCCTGCGCAATTTCGTGGCAAAAGCAGGTCCCACCGAGATTTGAACTCGGATCGCTGGATTCAGAGTCCAGAGTGCTAACCATTACACCATGGAACCTTGCCCAGAGTGGCTACAGCTCACAGGACTGCAAAGATTAAGTCGTGTGCGGCTCGTCAGCAGCAAAGGCAAACTTGAGCGCTTGCTTTACCTGCCGGCAGAAGGCACGCAGGTTCCCCCGAGATTTGAACGCGGATCGCTGCATTCAAAGTTCGGGGTGCTAAACGTCACACCATGGAACGACGGCCTTGCGAACAGCTGTCTGGGAAGGAGATAGAGTTGCGGCTATGAGGACCCAGTTAGATTGGAGGGGTTGGCTGCAAGTGAATTCTGATCACTGGACACCCTCGACCAAAAGACAGAAGCAGGCAGCATCTGCCGAAACCCGGGATCGAACCAGGGACCTTTAGATCTTCAGTCTAACGCTCTCCCAACTGAGCTATTTCGGCCACGCCTGCCGTCAACTTGGTCAGCAGGGCTTTACGTTAGGACCAACCGTCACGTTGAGAGAAGAGCAGAGATGAGCTAACAGAGACCAAAAGAAGCTGGCCCGTACGGGGATCGAACCCGCGACCTTGGCGTTATTAGCACCACGCTCCACGGATTTGAACCCGGGGACCTCTTGATCTGCAGTCAAATGCTATACCCCCATGAACAGAGCGGCAATAAACCACTAAAAGTGAATAAGTTCCTTCACTTTTGACACTTTGACAGTGTATATACAGTCCATGAGAAGTGATAATCCAGTTGGTTGCAAAGTTGTGACTGGAAAGGTAAATCAACAGTTTGGAAACTCCACAATCCAGCAAGTTCTACTTAGTGATTCCCTGTTTGTCTGGCATGCTGCTCTCTTCATACAGTTCCCAGCTTCCTGGCTCAAGTAAGGGTTCTTAAAGCATATTACTACCTTAAAATGTTAAGAGGGGAAAATGGACTCTGAGAAAACAAGTAAACCACTTAAAACTCTATGATGCATAAAGTCATTACAATAAATAGAGCGGAAAAACACGTCTCTTGTGTGACAGCGACACAGTCAGATGCGTTATCCATTGCGTCACTGGCCCACCGGCCGGGGTGCCCTGTGCTCGCACCAGACTTGTTGGCTTTGGGCGTGACAGAGGCCTGTATTGCTGTCTGCTTCTTCTCATGTTATTAACAGGCCAGCAGCCGGCCAGCCCTTCCCTGGTGGTCTAGTGGTTAGGATTCGGCGTTCATTTCGTTTACAACTTTTTCTCAATGCCCGGGTAGCACTTAGGAATAAGGCAACAAATTGGCAAGCCCATGACATCAAAAGCACACTGCACAGAGCAAGCCAGCAATCAAACCTAGAATCTTGCGATCCGTAGTCAGAGGCGTTACCCATTGCTCCACCGCCCCGCCGGCTCGAGCGGTTCGTGCTCGCACCAGAGTTGCTGGTTTTCTACGTGACAGAGGCCTGTATTGCTGTCTGCTTCTTCTCATGATATTAACAGGCCAGCAGCTCCCCACCCCTTCCCTGGTGGTCTAGTGGTTAGGATTCGGCGCTCTCACCGCCGCGGCCCGGGTTCGATTCCCGGTCAGGGAAAGCTTTTTTTTACCCCCCCCTCGGCGGACTGCGAAGTCAATTTCGACTTTCTGCTTTGAGAAGGCTCAAAGAACTCTTCATCTGCAGTTAAATGCGACACCACTGAGATATGTCCCCATAAGATGCACTGCACAAAACCACTGAAACAAATTGACTTCCTTCAATGTGAAGATATCAAACAAAGACAGGCTGACTTTAAGGTCAAAGCTTTGGTTGGTCCAAAGCTGCCAAGGCCAAAGGGGGCACCTGCATTTGAACCAGGGACCTCTTCATCTGCGGTTAAATGCGCCACCACTGAGATATAACCCCATAAGATGCACTGCACAAAACCACTGAAACAAAATGACTCCCTTCAATGTGACCATATCAAACAAAGAGAGAGTCTGGCTTGTAACCCAAAGGTCGCTGGTTCGATTCCCGCACCAGCAGGAATTGAAGGTGGGGATTGTGAATGAACGGCGCTCTTTCCACCTTCAATACCATGACTGAAGTGCCCTTGAGCAAGGCACCGAACACCCAATTGCTCCCCGGGCGCTGGAGCAATGGCTGCCCACTGCTCCGGGTGTGTGTTCACAGTGTGTGTGTGTGTGTGCACTCGTGATGGGTTAAATGCAGAGGACCAATTTCGAGTATGGGTCACCATGCTTGACAATACGTCGTCACCTTCACTTTCAAAGACAGGCTGACTTTAAAGTCAAAAAGTTAAAGGTGGTCCAAAGCTGCCAAGGGCAAAGGGGGGACCTAAATTGGACTCAGGGATCTCTTAATCTGCAGTCAAGGGTCCTACCACCGAGCTATACCCCGATAAGGCACACTGCAATAAACCAATGAAGGAAACTGAC
>VONZ01003761.1:0-16891 GCA_012976165.1 Labeo catla | reverse complement strand
AGAGGGGTAGCGCATCCTGATAGCCTCAATATGGCCGTCAGGATGCGCTACCATCTTAAACAGAAGGTCAAGTTGATTACATACATGTCAGGGAATGAGCGCCCCCTGCAGGTCAGACAAATAATAACTGGCCCCAGCAGCACACTAAGTCTTCTCATCAGAAGGTCAGCCACCCAAGTACAGACCAGGCTCTGGTCTCCTTAGCTTTTAGAAAGGAACCAGGCTCTGGCTACTGCATGCAGAGGACATACTAGCTGTCGGTACCTTAATAAAGCTGCTCCAACAGAGGGGTAGCGAATGCTGACAAGCTCAATACCCGCCATCAAGATGCGCTACCATCCTTAACACTAGGCCAAGTTGATTTTTAAGGTGGGGATTAAGGACAACAGTTTGTCAGGAAGCCAGTTTATTTCCTCAGCTGAAGAACGTTACTTTTTACAGGGACCGTTTGATCAAAAGGTCCATTCTTTTTACAGTCTGTAAAAAAAAACATAAACAGCAGCCTAAGCCTTCTCTAATTGGTCTCCCATCCATAAACAGACCATGCTGGGGCCTGCTTAGCTTTACGGAAGAACCAGACTTTGGCTACTAAAGGCAAAGAACAGAATTTGCTGAGAAGCTGCTGATAGACTTGCTCTAATAGAGGGGTAGCGCATCCTGATAGCCTCAATATGGCCGTCAGGATGCGCTACCATCTTAAACAGTAGGCAAGTTGATTACATACATGTCAGGGAATGAGCGCCCCCTGCTGGTCAGACAAATAATAACTGGCCCCAGCAGCACGCTAGGTCTTCCCATCAGAAGGTCAGCCACCGAAGTACAGACCAGGCCCTCGTCTCCTTAGCTTTTAAAAAGGAACCAGGCTCTGGCTACTGCATGCAGAAGACATACTAGCTTTCGGTACCTTAATAAAGCTGCTCCAACAGAGGGGTAGCGAATGCTGACAAGCTCAATACCCGCCGTCAAGATGCGCTACCATCCTTAACACTAGGCCAAGTTGATTTTTAAGGTGGGGATTAAGGACAACAGTTTGTCAGGAAGACAGTTTATTTCCTCAGCTGAAGAACGTTACTTTTTACAGGGACCGTTTGATCAAAAGGTCCATTCTTTTTACAGTCTGTAAAAAAAAACATAAACAGCAGCCTAAGCCTTCTCTAATTGGTCTCCCATCCATAAACAGACCATGCTGGGGCCTGCTTAGCTTTACGGAAGAACCAGACTCTGGCTACTAAAGGCAAAGAACATGATTTGATCAGAAGCTGCTGATAGACTTGCTCTAATAGAGGGGTAGCGCATCCTGATAGCCTCAATATGGCCGTCAGGATGCGCTACCATCTTAAACAGTAGGTCAAGTTGATTACATACATGTCAGGGATGAGCGCCCCCTGCTGGTCGGCCAAATAATAACTGGCCCCAGTAGCACGCTAGGTCTTCTCATATCAGTCAGCCACCCAAGTACAGACCAGGCGCAGGTCTCCTTAGCTTTTAGAAAGTAACAAGGCTCTGGCTACTGCATGCAGAAGACATACTTGCTGTCGGTACCTTAATAAAGCTGCTCCAACAGAGGGGTAGCGAATGCTGACAAGCTCAGTACCCGCCGTCAAGATGTGCTACCATCCTTAACACTAGGCCAAGCTGATTTTTAAGGTGGGGATTAAGGACAACAGTTTGAAAGGAAGACAGTTTATTTCCTCAGCTGAAGAACGCTCCTTTTTACAGGGACCGTTTGATCAAAGGGTCCATTCTTTTTACAGTCTGTAAAAAAAAAATAGAAAGAGCAGCCTGAGCATTCTCTAATTGGTCTCCCATCCATAAAGAGAACATGCTGGGGCCTGCTTAGCTTTATTGAAGAACCAGACTCTGGCTACTAAAGGCAAAGAACATGATTTGTTTAGAAGCAGCTGACAGACTTGCTCTAATAGAGGGGTAGCGCATCCTGATAGCCTCAATATGGCCGTCAGGATGCGCTACCATCTTAAACAGTAGGTCAAGTTGATTAAATACATGTCAGGGAATGAGCGCCCCCTGCTGGTCAGACAAATAATAACTGGCCCCAGCAGCACGCTAGGTCTTCTCATCAGAAGGTCAGCCACCGAAGTACAGAACAGGCTCTCGTCTCCTTAGCTTTTAAAAAGGAACCAGGCTCTGGCTACTGCATCCAGAAGACATACTAGCTGTCGGTACCTTAATAAAGCTGCTCCAACAGAGGGGTAGCGAATGCTGACAAGGTCAATACCCGCCGTCAAGATGCGCTACCATCCTTAACACTAGGCCAAGTTGATTTTTTAGGTGGGGATTAAGGACAACAGTTTGTCAGGAAGACAGTTTATTTCCTCAGCTGAAGAACGTTCCTTTTTACAGGGACCGTTTGATCAAAAGGTCCATTCTTTTTACAGTCTATAAAAAAAAACATAAACAGCAGCCTAAGCTTCTCTAATTGGTCTCCCATCCATAAACAGCCCATGCTGGGGCCTGCTTAGCTTTACGGAAGAACCAGACTCTGGCTACTAAAGGCAAAGAACAGAATTTGCTTAGAAGCTGCTGATAGACTTGCTCTAATAGAGGGGTAGCGCATCCTGATAGCCTCAATATGGCCGTCAGGATGCGCTACCATCTTAAACAGTAGGTCAAGTTGATTACATACATGTCAGGGAATGAGCGCCCCCTGCTGGTCAGACAAATAATAACTGGCCCCAGCAGCACGCTAGGTCTTCCCATCAGAAGGGCAGCCACCGAAGTACAGACCAGGCCCTCGTCTCCTTAGCTTTTAAAAAGGAACCAGGCTCTGGCTACTGCATGCAGAAGACATACTAGCTGGCGGTACCTTAATAAAGCTGCTCCAACAGAGGGGTAGCGAATGCTGACAAGCTCAATACCCGCCGTCAAGATGCGCTACCATCCTTAACACTAGGCCAAGTTGATTTTTAAGGTGGGGATTAAGGACAACAGTTTGTCAGTAAGACAGTTTATTTCCTCAGCTGAAGAACGTTCCTTTTTACAGGGACCGTTTGATCAAATGGTCCATTCTTTTTACAGTCTGTAAAAATCAAAATCACAAACAGCAGCCTAAGCCTTCTCTAATTGGGCTCCCATCTATAAACAGACCATGCTGGGGCCTGCTTAGCTTTATTGAAGAACCAGACTCTGGCTACTAAAGGCAAAGAACATGATTTGGTCAGAAGCTGCTGATAGACTTGCTCTAATAGAGGGGTAGCGCATCCTCATAGCCTCAATATGGCCATCAGGATGCGCTACCATCTTAAACAGTAGGTCAAGTTGATTACATACATGTCAGGGAATGAGCCTGCTGGTCTGCTGCTGCCAACAACTGTTCCTGTTAACGCTAGGTCTCTTCACAGCGGTGAGTCAATTGGGTACAGACCACATGGGGTTCTGTCTCCTTAGCTTTTAGGAACCAGGCTCCATACTGCATCCAGAAGACATACTAGTTGCCTGTACCTTAATAAAAGCTGCCCAACAGAGGGTAGCTAATGCTGACAAGCTCACACCACACAAGATGCGCTTACCATCCTTAACACTAGGCCAAGCTGATTTTTAAGGTGGGGATTAAAGACAACAGTTTGAAAGGAAGACAGTTTATTTCCTCAGCTGAAGAACGCTCCTTTTTACAGGGACCGTTTGATCAAAAGGTCCATTCTTTTTACAGTCTGTAAAAAAAAACATAAACAGCAGCCTAAGCCTTCTCTAATTGGTCTCCCATCCATAAACAGACCATGCTGGGGCCTGCTTAGCTTTATTGAAGAACCAGACTCTGGCTACTAAAGGCAAAGAACATGATTTGTTTAGAAGCTGCTGATAGACTTGCTCTAATAGAGGGGTAGCGCATCCTGATAGCCTCAATATGGCCGTCAGGATGCGCTACCATCTTAAACAGTAGGTCAAGTTGATTACATACATGTCAGGGATGAGCGCCCCCTGCTGGTCGGCCAAATAATAACTGGCCCCAGCAATACGCTAGGTCTTCTCATATTGGTCCGCCACCCAAGTACAGACCAGGCTCTGGTCTCCTTAGCTTTTAGAAAGGAACCAGGCACTGGCTACTGCATGCAGAAGACATACTTGCTGTCGGTACCTTGTAAAGCTGCTCCAGCAGAGGGGTAGCGCATGCTGACAAGCTCAATACCTGCCGTCAGGATGCGCTACCATCCTTAACACTAGGCCAAGGTGATTATTAAGGTGGGGATTAAGGACAACAGTTTGTCAGGAAGCCAGTTTATTTCCTCAGCTGAAGGATGCTCCTTTTTGCAAGGACCGTTTGATTAAAAGCTCCATTCTATTTACAGTCTGTAAAACAACAGCGCAGTCATACTCTTCACTATCTCCTCATCCATGCAGACCATGCTAAATTGCTAGCTGTACCGAAGAAACTGTGACTCTGGCTACCAGCAAAGAACATGATTTGTCGAAGCTGATAGACTTGTTTGAGGTAGCGACGCCCTTCAATACAGTCAGGATGCTTTCTACCATCTTAAACACAGTAGGTCAAGTTGATTACTATGGCTACAGCCACGAGCCCAGCTGGTCAGGAGCCAACACAGAACTGGTTCTGCCAGTTCTCACCAGAAGGTTTCCAATGTATACAGACCAGGTTCCTCACCTAGTTTTTAAAAGGAACTAGGTTCTGGCTACTGCATGCAGAAGACATACTTGCTGTCTGTACCTTAATAAAGCTGCTCCAACAGAGGGGTAGCGCATGCTGACAAGCTCAGTACCCGCCGTCAAGATGCGCTACCATCCTTAACACTAGGCCAAGCTGATTTTTAAGGTGGGGATTAAGGACAACAGTTTGAAAGGAAGACAGTTTATTTCCTCAGCTGAAGAAAGCTCCTTTTTACAGGGACCGTTTGATCAAAGGGTCCATTCTTTTTACAGTCTGTAAAAAAAAATAGAAAGAGCAGCCTGAGCATTCTCTAATTGGTCTCCCATCCATAAAGAGAACATGCTGGGGCCTGCTTAGCTTTATTGAAGAACCAGACTCTGGCTACTAAAGGCAAAGAACATGATTTGTTTAGAAGCAGCTGACAGACTTGCTCTAATAGAGGGGTAGCGCATCCTGATAGCCTCAATATGGCCGTCAGGATGCGCTACCATCTTAAACAGGTCGTCAAGTTGATTACATACATGTCAGGGAATGAGCGCCCCCTGCTGGTCAGACAAATAATAACTGGCCCCAGCAGCACACTAAGTCTTCTCATCAGAAGGTCAGCCACCCAAGTACAGACCAGGCTCTGGTCTCCTTAGCTTTAAGAAAGGAACCAGGCTCTGGCTACTGCATGCAGAGGACATACTAGCTGTCGGTACCTTAATAAAGCTGCTCCAACAGAGGGGTAGCGAATGCTGACAAGCTCAATACCCGCCGTCAAGATTCGCTACCATCCTTAACACTAGGCCAAGTTGATTTTTAAGGTGGGGATTAAGGACAACAGTTTGTCAGGAAGACAGTTTATTTCCTCAGCTGAAGAACGTTCCTTTTTACAGGGACCGTTTGATCAAAAGGTCCATTCTTTTTACAGTCTATAAAAAAAAACATAAACAGCAGCCTAAGCTTATCTAATTGGTCTCCCATCCATAAACAGACCATGCTGGGGCCTGCTTAGCTTTACGGAAGAACCAGACTCTGGCTACTAAAGGCAAAGAACAGAATTTGCTTAGAAGCTGCTGATAGACTTGCTCTAATAGAGGGGTAGCGCATCCTGATAGCCTCAATATGGCCGGCAGGATGCGCTACCATCTTAAACAGTAGGTCAAGTTGATTACATACATGTCAGGGAATGAGCGCCCCCTGCTGGTCAGACAAATAATAACTGGCCCCAGCAGCACGCTAGGTCATCCCATCAGAAGGTCAGCCACCGAAGTACAGACCAGGCCCTCGTCTCCTTAGCTTTTAAAAAGGAACCAGGCTCTGGCTACTGCATGCAGAAGACATACTATCTGTCGGTACCTTAATAAAGCTGCTCCAACAGAGGGGTAGCGAATGCTGACAAGCTCAATACCCGCCGTCAAGATGCGCTACCATCCTTAACACTAGGCCAAGCTGATTTTTAAGGTGGGGATTAAGGACAACAGTTTGAAAGGAAGACAGTTTATTTCCTCAGCTGAAGAACGCTCCTTTTTACAGGGCCCGTTTGATCAAAGGGTCCATTCTTTTTACAGTCTGTAATAAAAAATAGAAAGAGCAGCCTGAGCATTCTCTAATTGGTCTCCCATCCATAAAGAGACCATGTTGGGGCCTGCTTAGCTTTATTGAAGAACCAGACTCTGGCTACTAAAAGCAAAGAACATGATTTGGTTAGAAGCAGCTGACAGACTTGCTCTAATAGAGGGGTAGCGCATCCTGATAGCCTCAATATGGCCGTCAGGATGCGCTACCATCTTAAACAGAAGGTCAAGTTGATTACATACATGTCAGGGAATGAGCGCCCCCTGCTGGTCTGACAAATAATAACTGGCCCCAGCAGCACGCTAGGTCTTCTCATCAGAAGGTCAACCACCCAAGTACAGACCAGGCTCTGGTCTCCTTAGCTTTTAAAAAGGAATCAGGCTCTGGCTACTGCATGCAGAAGACATACTAGCTGTCGGTACCTTATAAAGCTGCTCCAACAGAGGGGTAGCGCATGCTGACAAGCTCAGTACCCGCCGTCAAGATGCGCTACCATCCTTAACACTAGGCCAAGCTGATTTTTAAGGTGGGGATTAAGGACAACAGTTTGAAAAGAAAACAGTTCATTTCCTCAGCTGAAGAACGCTCCTTTTTACAGGGACCGTTTGATCAAAGGGTCCATTCTTTTTACAGTCTGTAAAAAAAAATAGAAAGAGCAGCCTGAGCATTCTCTAATTGGTCTCCCATCCATAAAGAGACCATGCTGGGGCCTGCTTAGCTTTATTGAAGAACCAGACTCTGGCTACTAAAGGCAAAGAACATGATTTGGTTAGGAGCAGCTGATAGACTTGCTCTAATAGAGGGGTAGCGCATCCTGATAGCCTCAATATGGCCGTCAGCATGCGCTACCATCTTTAACAGAAGGTCAAGTTGATTATATACATGTCAGGGAATGAGCGCCCCCTGCTGGTCTGCCAAATAATAACTGGCCCCAGCAGCACGCTAGGTCTTCTCATCAGAAGGTGAGCCACCCAAGTACAGACCAGGCTCTGGTCTCCGCAGCTTTTGGAAAGGAACCAGGCTCTGGCTACTGCATGCAGAAGACATACTTGCTGTCGGTACCTTAATAAAGCTGCTCCAACAGAGGGGTAGCGAATGCTGACAAGCTCAGTACCCGCCGTCAAGATGCGCTACCATCCTTAACACTAGGCCAAGCTCATTTTTAAGGAGGGGATTAAGGACAACAGTTTGAAAGGAAGACAGTTTATTTCCTCAGCTGAAGAGCGCTCCTTTTTACAGGGACTGTTTGATCAAAGGGTCCATTCTTTTTACAGTCTCTAAATAAAAATAGAAAGAGCAGCCTGAGCATTCTCTAATTGGTCTCCCATCCATAAAGAGACCACGCTGGGGCCTGCTTAGATTTATTGAAGAACCAGACTCTGGCTACTAAAGGCAAAGAACATGATTTGGTTAGGAGCAGCTGATAGACTTGCTCTAATAGAGGGGTAGCGCATCCTGATAGCCTCAATATGGCCGTCAGGATGCGCTACCATCTTTAACAGAAGGTCAAGTTGATTACATACATGTCAGGGAATGAGCGCCCCCTGCTTGTCTGCCAAATAATAACTGGCCCCAGCAGCACGCTAGGTCTTCTCATCAGAAGGTCAGCCAACCAAGTACAGACCAGGCTCTGGTCTCCTTAGCTTTTAGAAAGGAACCAGGCTCTGGCTACTGCATGCAGAAGACATACTAGCTGTCGGTACCTTAATAAAGCTGCTCCAACAGAGGGGTAGCGAATGCTGACAAGCTCAATACCTGCCGTCAAGATGCGCTACCATCCTTAACACTAGGCCAAGCTGATTTTTAAGGTGGGGATTAAGGACAACAGTTTGTCAGGAAGACAGTTTATTTCCTCAGCTGAAGAACGCTCCTTTTTACAGGGACTGTTTGATCAAAAGGTCCATTCTTTTTACAGTCTGTAAAAAAAAATAGAAAGAGCAGCCTGAGCAATCTCTAATTGGTCTCCCATCCATAAAGAGACCATGCTGGAGCCTGCTTGGCTTTATTGAAGAACCAGACTCTGGCTACTAAAGGCAAAGAACAGAATTTGCTCAGAAGCTGCTGATAGACTTGCTCTAATAGAGGGGTAGCGCATCCTGATAGCCTCAATATGGCCGTCAGGATGCGCTACCATCTTAAAATGAAGGTCAAGTTGATTACATACATGTCAGGGAATGAGTGCCCCCTGCTGGTCAGACAAATAATAACTGGCCCCAGCAGCACACTAAGTCTTCTCATCAGAAGGTCAGCCACCCAAGTACAGACCAGGCTCTGGTCTCCTTAGCTTTAAGAAAGGAACCAGGCTCTGGCTACTGCATGCAGAGGACATACTAGCTGTCGGTACCTTAATAAAGCTGCTCCAACAGACGGGTAGCGAATGCTGACAAGCTCAATACCCGCCGTCAAGATGCGCTACCATCCTTAACACTAGGCCAAGTTGATTTTTAAGGTGGGGATTAAGGACAACAGTTTGTCAGGAAGCCAGTTTATTTCCTCAGCTGAAGAACGTTCCTTTTTACAGGGACCGTTTGATCAAAAGGTCCATTCTTTTTACAGTCTGTAAAAAAAAACTTAAACAGCAGCCTAAGCCTTCTCTAATTGGTCTCCCATCCATAAACAGACCATGCTGGGGCCTGCTTAGCTTTACAGAAGAACCAGACTCTGGCTACTAAAGGCAAAGCACACAATTTGCTCAGAAGCTGCTGATAGACTTGCTTTAATAGAGGGGTAGCGCATCCTGATAGCCTCAATATGGCCGTCAGGATGCGCTACCATCTTAAAATGAAGGTGAAGTTGATTACATACATGTCAGGGAATGAGCGCCCCCTGCTGGTCTGCCAAATAATAACTGGCCCCAGCAGCACGCTAGGTCTTCCCATCAGAAGGTCAGCCACCGAAGTACAGACCAGGCCCTCGTCTCCTTAGCTTTTAAAAAGGAACCAGGCTCTGGCTACTGCAGGCAGAAGACATACTAGCTGTCGGTACCTTAATAAAGCTGCTCCAACAGAGGGGTAGCGAATGCTGACAAGCTCAATACCCGCCGTCAAGATGCGCTACCATCCTTAACACTAGGCCAAGTTGATTTTTAAGGTGGGGATTAAGGACAACAGTTTGTCAGGAAGACAGTTTATTTCCTCAGCTGAAGAACGTTCATTTTTACAGGGACCGTTTGATCAAATGGTCCATTCTTTTTACAGTCTGTAAAAATCAAAATCACAAACAGCAGCCTAAGCCTTCTCTAATTGGTCTCCCATCTATAAACAGACCATGCTGGGGCCTGCTTAGCTTTATTGAAGAACCAGACTCTGGCTACTAAAGGCAAAGAACATGATTTGGTCAGAAGCTGCTGATAGCCTTGCTCTAATAGAGGGGTAGCGCATCCTGATAGCCTCAATATGGCCGTCAGGATGCGCTACCATCTTAAACAGTAGGTCAAGTTGATTACATACATGTCAGGGAATGAGCGCCCCCTGCTGGTCTGCCAAATAATAACTGGCCCCAGCAGCACGCTAGGTCTTCTCATCAGAAGGTCAGCCACCCAAGTACAGACCAGGCTCTGGGCTCCTTAGCTTTTAAAAAGGAATCAGGCTCTGGCTACTGCATGCAGAAGACATACTAGCTGTCGGTACCTTAATAAAGCTGCTCCAACAGAGGGGTAGCGAATGCTGACAAGCTCAATACCCGCCGTCAAGATGCGCTACCATCCTTAACACTAGGCCAAGTTGATTATTAAGGTGGGGATTAAGGACAACAGTTTGTCAGGAAGCCAGTTTATTCCCTCAGCTGAAGAACGTTCCTTTTTACAGGGACCGTTTGATCAAAAGGTCCATTCTTTTTACAGTCTGTAAAAAAAAACATAAACAGCAGCCTAAGCCTTCTCTAATTGGTCTCCCATCCATAAACAGCCCATGCTGGGGCCTGCTTAGCTTTACAGAAGAACCAGACTCTGGATACTAAAGGCAAAGAACAGAATTTGTTTAGAAGCTGCTGATAGACTTGCTCTAATAGAGGGGTAGCGCATCCTGATAGCCTCAATATGGCCGTCAGGATGCGCTACCATCTTAAAATGAAGGTCAAGTTGATTACATACATGTCAGGGAATGAGCGCCCCCTGCTGGTCAGACAAATAATAACTGGCCCCAGCAGCACACTAAGTCTTCTCATCAGACGGTCAGCCACCCAAGTACAGACCAGGCTCTGGTCTCCTTAGCTATTAGAAAGGAACCAGGCTCTGGCTACTGCATGCAGAAGACATACTAGCTGTCGGTACCTTAATAAAGCTGCTCCAACAGAGGGGTAGCGAATGCTGACAAGCTCAATACCCGCCGTCAAGATACGCTACCATCCTTAACACTAGGCCAAGTTGATTTTTAAGGTGGGGATTAAGGACAACAGTTTGTCAGGAAGCCAGTTTATTTCCTCAGCTGAAGAACGTTCCTTTTTACAGGGACCGTTTGATCAAAAGGTCCATTCTTTTTACAGTCTGTAAAAAAAAACATAAACAGCAGCCTAAGCCTTCTCAAATTGGTCTCCCATCCATGAACAGACCATGCTGGGGCCTGCTTAGCTTTACGGAAGAACCAGACTCTGGCTACTAAAGGCAAAGAACAGAATTTGCGCAGAAGCTGCTGATAGACTTGCTCTAATAGAGGGGTAGCGTATCCTGATAGCCTCAATATGGCCGTCAGGATGCGCTACCATCTTAAACAGTAGGTCAAGTTGATTAAATACATGTCAGGGAATGAGCGCCCCCTGCTGGTCAGACAAATAATAACTGGCCCCAGCAGCACGCTAGGTCTTCCCATCAGAAGGTCAGCCACCGAAGTACAGACCAGGCCCTCGTCTCCTTAGCTTTTAAAAATGAACCAGGCTCTGGCTACTGCATGCAGAAGACATACTAGCTGTCGGTACCTTAATAAAGCTGCTCCAACAGAGGGGTAGCGAATGCTGACAAGCTCAATACCCGCCGTCAAGATGCACTACCATCCTTAACACTAGGCCAAGTTGATTTTTAAGGTGGGGATTAAGGACAACAGTTTGTCAGGAAGACAGTTTATTTCCTCAGCTGAAGAACGTTCCTTTTTACAGGGACCGTTTGATCAAAAGGTCCATTCTTTTTACAGTCTCTAAATAAAAATAGAAAGAGCAGCCTGAGCATTCTCTAATTGGTCTCCCATCCATAAAGAGACCACGCTGGGGCCTGCTTAGCTTTATTGAAGAACCAGACTCTGGCTACTAAAGGCAAAGAACATGATTTGGTTAGGAGCAGCTGATAGACTTGCTCTAATAGAGGGGTAGCGCATCCTGATAGCCTCAATATGGTCGTCAGGATGCGCTACCATCTTTAACAGAAGGTCAAGTTGATTACATACATGTCAGGGAATGAGCGCCCCCTGCTGGTCTGCCAAATAATAACTGGCCCCAGCAGCACGCTAGGTCTTCTCATCAGAAGGTGCGCCACCCAAGTACAGACCAGGCTCTGGTCTCCTTAGCTTTTAGAAAGGAACCAGGCTCTGGCTACTGCATGCAGAAGACATACTTGCTGTCGGTACCTTAATAAAGCTGCTCCAACAGAGGGGTAGCGCATGCTGACAAGCTCAATACCCGCCGTCAGGATGTGCTACCATCCTTAACACTGGGCCAAGTTGATTTTTTAAGGTGGGGATTAAGGACAACAGTTTGGAAAGGAGACAGTTTATTTCCTCAGCTGAAGGCGGCTCCTTTTTACGGGGACCGTTTGATCAAGGGGTCCATTCTTTTTACAGTCTGTAATAAAAATAGAAAGAGCAGCCACAGGCATTCTCTAGTGGTCTCCCCGTCATAAAGAGACCATGCAAAGGGCCTGCTTAGCTTTATTGAAGAACCAGACTCCTGGCTACTAAGGGCAAAAGAACATGATTTGGTTAGAAACGGCTGACAGACTTGCTCTAATAAGAGGGTAAGCGCATCCCTGATAGCCATGGCCCGTCCGGGATCTTCTACATCTCGCTCAGTAGGTCAAGTCGATTACGTACATGTCAGGGAATGAGCGCCCCCTGCTGGTCTGCCAAATAATAACTGGCCCCAGCAGCACGCTAGGTCTTCTCATCAGAAGGTCAGCCACCCAAGTACAGACCAGGCTGTGGTCTCCTTAGCTTTTAAAAAGGAATCAGGCTCTGGCTACTGCATGCAGAAGACATACTAGCTGTCGGTACCTTAATAAAGCTGCTCCAACAGAGGGGTAGCGAATGCTGACAAGCTCAATACCCGCCGTCAAGATGCACTACCATCCTTAACACTAGGCCAAGTTGATCATAAAGGTGGGGATTAAGGACAACAGTTTGTCAGGAAGCCAGTTTATTCCCTCAGCTGAAGAACGTTCCTTTTTACAGGGACCGTTTGATCAAATGGTCCATTCTTTTTACAGTCTGTAAAAATCAAAATCACAAACAACAACCTAAGCCTTCTCTAATCGGTCTCCCATCCATAAACAGACCATGCTGGGGCCTGCTTAACTTTACAGAAGAACCAGACTCTGGCTACTAAAGGCAAAGAACACAATTTGCTCAGAAGCTGCTGATAGACTTGCTCTAATAGAGGGGTAGCGCATCCTGATAGCCTCAATATGGCCGTCAGGATGCGCTACCATCTTAAACAGAAGGTCAAGTTGATTACATACATGTCAGGGAATGAGCGCCCCCTGCTGGTCTGACAAATAATAACTGGCCCCAGCAGCACGCTAGGTCTTCTCATCAGAAGGTCAGCCACCGAAGTACAGACCAGGCTCTGGTCTCCTTAGCTTTTAAAAAGGAACCAGGCTTTGGCTACTCTATGCAGAAGACATACTAGCTGTCGGTACCTTAATAAAGCTGCTCCAACAGAGGGGTAGCGAATGCTGACAAGCTCAATACCCGCCGTCAAGATGAGCTACCATCCTTAACACTAGGCCAAGCTGATTTTTAAGGTGGGGATTAAGGACAACAGTTTGTCAGGAAGACAGTTTATTTCCTCAGCTGAAGGACGCTCCTTTTTACAGGGACTTTTTGATCAAAGGGTCCATTCTTTTTACAGTCTGTAAAAAAAAATAGAAAGAGCAGCCTGAGCATTCTCTAATTGGTCTCCCATCCATAAAGAGACAATGCTGGGGCCTGCTTAGCTTTATTGAAGAACCAGACTCTGGCTACTAAAGGCAAAGAACATGATTTGGTTAGAGGCAGCTGACAGACTTGCTCTAATAGAGGGGTAGCGCATCCTGATAGCCTCAATATGGCCGTCAGGATGCGCTACCATCTTAAAAAGTGGGTCAAGTTGATTACATACATGTCAGGGAATGAGCGCCCCCTGTTGGTCGTCCAAATAATAACTGGCCCCAGCAGCACGCTAGGTCTTCTCATCAGAAGGTCAGCCACCGAAGTACAGACCAGGCCCTCGTCTCCTTAGCTTTTAAAAAGGAACCAGGCTCTGGCTACTGCATGCAGAAGACATACTAGCTGTCGGTACCTTAATAAAGCTGCTCCAACAGAGGGGTAGTGAATGCTGACAAGCTCAATACCCGCCGTCAAGATGCGCTACCATCCTTAACACTAGGCCAAGTTGATTTTTAAGGTGGGGATTAAGGACAACAGTTTGTCAGGAAGACAGTTTATTTCCTCAGCTGAAGAACGTTCCTTTTTACAGGGCCCGTTTGATCAAATGGTCCATTCTTTTTACAGTCTGTAAAAATCAAAATCACAAACAGCAGCCTAAGCCTTCTCTAATTGGTCTCCCATCTATAAAGAGACCATGCTGGGGCCTGCTTAGCTTTATTGAAGAACCAGACTCTGGCTACTAAAGGCAAAGAACATGATTTGGTCAGAAGCTGGTGATAGACTTGCTCTAATAGAGGGGTAGCGCATCCTGATAGCCTCAATATGGCCGTCAGGATGCGCTACCATCTTAAACAGTAGGTCAAGTTGATTACATACATGTCAGGGAATGAGCGCCCCCTGCTGGTCTGCCAAATAATAACTGGCCCCAGCAGCACGCTAGGTCTTCTCATCAGAAGGTGAGCCACCCAAGTACAGACCAGGCTCTGATCTCCTTAGCTTTTAGAAAGGAACCAGGCTCTGGCTACTGCATGCAGAAGACATACTTGCTGTCGGTACCTTAATAAAGCTGCTCCAACAGAGGGGTAGCGAATGCTGACAAGCTCAGTACCCGCCGTCAAGATGCGCTACCATCCTTAACACTAGGCCAAGCTGAGTTTTAAGGTGGGGATTAAGGACAACAGTTTGAAAGGAAGACAGTTTATTTCCTCAGCTGAAGAACGCTCCTTTTTACAGGGACCGTTTGATCAAAGGGTCCATTCTTTTTACCGTCTGTAAAAAAAAATAGAAAGAGCAGCCTGAGCATTCTCTAATTGGTCTCCCATCCATAAAGAGACCATGCTGGGGCCTGCTTAGCTTTATTGAAGAACCAGACTCTGGCTACTAAAGGCAAAGAACATGATTTGGTTAGGAGCAGCTGATAGACTTGCTCTAATAGAGGGGTAGCGCATCCTGATAGCCTCAATATGGCCGTCAGGATGCGCTACCATCTTAAACAGTAGGTCAAGTCGATTACGTACATGTCAGGGAATGAGCGCCCCCTGCTGGTCTGCCAAATAATAACTGGCCCCAGCAGCACGCTAGGTCTTCTCATCAGAAGGTCAGCCACCCAAGTACAGACCAGGCTGTGGTCTCCTTAGCTTTTAAAAAGGAATCAGGCTCTGGCTACTGCATGCAGAAGACATACTAGCTGTCGGTACCTTAATAAAGCTGCTCCAACAGAGGGGTAGCGAATGCTGACAAGCTCAATACCCGCCGTCAAGATGCGCTACCATCCTTAACACTAGGCCAAGTTGATTATTAAGGTGGGGATTAAGGACAACAGTTTGTCAGGAAGCCAGTTTATTCCCTCAGCTGAAGAACGTTCCTTTTTACAGGGACCGTTTGATCAAATGGTCCATTCTTTTTACAGTCTGTAAAAATCAAAATCACAAACAGCAGCCTAAGCCTTCTCTAATTGGTCTTCCATCTATAAAGAGACCATGCTGGGGCCTGCTTAGCTTTATTGAAGAACGAGACTCTGGCTACTAAAGGCAAGGAACATGATTTGGTCAGAAGCTGCTGATAGACTTGCTCTAATAGAGGGGTAGCGCATCCTGATAGCCTCAATATGGCCGTCAGGATGCGCTACCATCTTAAACAGTAGGTCAAGGTGATTACATACATGTCAGGGAATGAGCGCCCCCTGCTGGTCTGCCAAATAATAACTGGCCCCAGCAGCACGCTAGGGCTTCTCATCAGAAGGTCAGCCACCCAAGTACAGACCAGGCTCTGGTCTCCTTAGCTTTTAAAAAGGAATCAGGCTCTGGCTACTGCATGCAGAAGACATACTAGCTGTCGGTACCTTAATAAAGCTGCTCCAACAGAGGGGTAGCGAATGCTGACAAGCTCAGTACCCGCCGTCAAGATGCGCTACCATCCTTAACACTAGGCCAAGCTGAGTTTTAAGGTGGGGATTAAGGACAACAGTTTGTCAGGAAGCCAGTTTATTTCGTCAGGTGAAGAACGCTCCTTTTTACAGGGACCGTTTGATCAAATGGTCCATTGTTTTCACAGTCTGTAAAAAAAAAATCACAAAGAACAGCCTAAGTCTTCTCTAATTGGTTTCCCATCCATGAACAAACCATGCTGGGGCCTGCTTAGCTTTACAGAAGAACCAGATTCTTGCTACTGAAGGCAAAGGACACAATGCAGTGAAAAGCTGCTGATAGACTTGCTCTAATAGAGGGGTAGTGCATCCTGATAGCCTCAATATGGCCGTCAGGATGCGCTACCATCTTAAACAGTAGGTCAAGTTGATTACATACATGTCAGGGAATGAGCGCCCCCTGCTGGTCTGCCAAATAATAACTGGCCCCAGCAGCACGCTAGGTCTTCTCATCAGAAGGTGAGCCACCCAAGTACAGACCAGGCTCTGGTCTCCTTAGCTTTTAGAAAGGAACCAGGCTCTGGCTACTGCATGCAGAAGACATACTTGCTGTCAGTACCTTA
This sequence comes from Labeo catla, assembly GCA_012976165.1. NCBI lineage: Eukaryota > Metazoa > Chordata > Actinopteri > Cypriniformes > Cyprinidae > Labeo > Labeo catla. The sequence goes on along the minus strand of VONZ01003761.1, from coordinate 655 downwards.
ATAAAGCTGCTCCAACAGAGGGGTAGCGCATGCTGACAAGCTCAGTACCCGCCGTCAAGATGCGCTACCATCCTTAACACTAGGCCAAGCTGATTTTTAAGGTGGGGATTAAAGACAACAGTTTGAAAGGAAGACAGTTTATTTCCTCAGCTGAAGAACGCTCCTTTTTACAGGGACCGTTTGATCAAAGGGTCCATTCTTTTTACAGTCTGTAAAAAAAAATAGAAAGAGCAGCCTGAGCATTCTCTAATTGGTCTCCCATCCATAAAGAGACCATGCTGGGGCCTGCTTAGCTTTATTGAAGAACCAGACTCTGGCTACTAAAGGCAAAGAGCATGATTTGGTTATGAGCAGCTGATAGACTTGCTCTAATAGAGGGGTACCGCATCCTGATAGCCTCAATATGGCCGTCAGGATGCGCTACCATCTTAAACAGAAGGTCAAGTTGATTACATACATGTCAGGGAATGAGCGCCCCCTGCTGGTCTGCCAAATAATAACTGGCCCCAGCAGCACGCTAGGTCTTCTCATCAGAAGGTCAGCCACCCAAGTACAGACCAGGCTCTGGTCTCCTTAGCTTTTAAAAAGGAATCAGGCTCTGGCTACTGCATGCAGAAGACATACTAGCTGTCGGTACCTTAATAAAGCTGCTCCA
>VONZ01003760.1:0-16892 GCA_012976165.1 Labeo catla | reverse complement strand
CGGTGTTGATTTAACACCGGGGAATTTACTGTGAAGAAAGAAAGACATTAACATCTTGGATGACGAGGGTCTAGACACTATCTGTACATTTTTGTTCTGGAAGTGAACTACATTTTTGGGTCACACCTGGTACTTGAAATGTAACTTATTTATTTATGTATGTATGTATGAATGTATCTATCTATCTATCTATCTATCTATCTATCTGTTTATTTATTTATTTATTTATTAAGGACAATCAATGTAATATATTTTTATTCAATAATATGTTATAATTATTTTTGAATAAAAATAAATGCTTTTTGAATCTCCTCAAAAAGATAAATAATAATCATAAAATATTGAACAAAAATATATTAACATTTTATTTTCTTCAAAAATTAAGATTTTCCTAAAAATATATAAAAATAACATAAAAAAAAAAATTAAAAATTACATTACAAATACCAAGTATGACCCAAAAATAAAGAGGCTCAAAGTTTAATTTAAATGAGAAAAAATAGTTCATAAAAAGTGTATAAATATTGAATAGTATTATAAAATCTCCTCAAAGTGCTAAATAATATTCAAAAAATATTATTATATATATAATTACATATAATAATTACATTGATTTTCCTAAAAAAAAAATTTTTAAAAGTTACATTGTAAGTAGGGGTTTAACAATACATGTATTTGTACAGAGCCGTCACAGTACGGACATCTCGGTTCGGTGCATGTGGCCTTACAACAAATACAGGCAATTCACCCTCAATCCAAAAGTAATGAAACGCTGTTTTATAACCACCAGCAGAAGAACAGCGAATGCCGTGAGTTGTGCACTTGAAAACAAAGCCCACTAGACAGTGACCATGTGCTGATTCTGAACATGTCTCTCACTGATAAATGAGTATACTTTAAGGCTTGTGCACTCAACTGTTTGCAAAATGGAGCTTTGTGCTCTTGTATCCTACCTCTCTCATTCGGCACAAGTCCAAATATTCCATAATATTTCCATATTTGCGATGTATCTGAATGCTAAACTATTAGGTAATTGTAGGCTTCGTACTTCAGTTCCAACGGTGACACAGAGACGGGTGCGCTGATGTTTGGTTCACAGTATTTTATTTTGATAAAATACCAACTGCCTTGTCAAGTTAGCAGTGCTGGAACTCATATGTTTTGTGTGCACCTGGTATTCATCACGTTATGGGGACCAAATGTCCCCACAAGGATAGTAATACCAGTAAATTTTGACCTTGTGGGGACATTTGTGAGGTCCCCATGAGGAAACAGGCTTATAAATCATGCATAATGAGTAAAAGTGTGCACAGTCTCCTGTGAGGGCTAGGTTTAGGTGTAGGGTAGGTGTAGGGCGATAGAAAATAGGGTTTGTACAGTATAAAAACCATTACGCCTATGGAATGTCCCCATAAAACATGTAAACACAACGTGTGTGTGTGTGTGTGTGTGTGTGTGTGTGTGTGTGTGTGTGTGTGTGTGTGTGTGTGTACGCCGGCACGATCACTTCAGCTGTTTCCTTATACCAGCAGAATCAAATTAAAACACTCCATTTAAAATTGTCTTATTAATAATGCAAAACTGTAAAGTGGATGTGAAGAGTTCAGATGCAAATGCCTCTAAATCCATCTGACCTTTTTCTTTAAAATTAGCATTTCTTTTTGTATAGGTTTCTATGTAAGTACTGGTACTTCTGATTGGGCTGAGGCTTGAATTTTTTTTTAAGTAAAAGTATTTGATGGACGTGTACTATGTGTCAGGAGCATTTACTCAGTATCATTATCTCATTTTTGACCGAGATGGCTTTTAGCTGGTTTTGCATCTGAACTCTTCATGTTGCTTCCGGCTTTGCTACTGTTCGGACGCTCTTGCAGTTTGGCACATTTTTGGCACAAACACTAAATTAAAAACTTTTCATAACTGGAATAATACTACGAAAAAGGAGACTCTTTGCCTCCCGCTGCCAGAAGTTTATATTCCAGAGACGGGAAACACAGCTGCCTACTTTCAACAGATAAGAAAGAAAATGCCTCTTCTGGAATCTAATTGCTGCATGAACTGCCACAGACTTCTACAAAGGATTGTGGTTGTTGAAACAAAGTTACTTGCTGGACTTCCAAAACAGGTGGAACACTCAGCAGACCGTCGTCAAGGACCCCCTCAGCATACAGCCTGTGAGTCCAGTGAACCTATAGTGAATCTCAATAGTTTATAAGTGTAGAGGAACAAGCCTGAAGAACTGATCAACACACTAATCAATGGCACAAACAGGGAGCAAGACCCAAAGGCACTCGTGACATCAGATTGTCACGAGTATCTCGTATTGCTGGGGTAACATCCTCTACCCCAGATATGGCTATGACAAGGCTTGCAAAAACTGGTATTTTACCACCTCCTATACAGCTTGAGAACAGATTTGAAGCACTAATGAATGTGGGTGAGGAATCCCTAAATGTGACTGAACATGGATCGTATCAGTCAGCAGCTAACATCACTACAAACAGGCGCTCAAGGTCGAGCAGACAGCGGCATTCAGCTCAGAGCACAGCCGAGCCCAGGACTCTGATAGTGGGTGACTCCATTATCAGAAACATCAGTAGCAGGACTACAACTACATGCTGCTTTCCTCAAGCAACCATCTCTGATGTGAACAAGGAACTTCGGAAAATCCTAATGAAGCACAAGACTGCAAATCAAATCATAATCCATGTGGGGAAGAATAATATTCAGAAAGAGCAGTCAGAACTCCTAAGGAAGGACTTCAGTGAACTCATTTAAACACTTCGAAGACTTGAAGTTCAGTCGTTCATCAGTGGACCACTCCCAGCAAGGGGAACTAACATGTTTTCAGCTTGGGCTGAATACATGACTACAAAGAACCTGCAGTCTAAAAGGAGTCAACTTCATCGACAACTTCAGTCTTTTCTGGGGCCATAGTCAACTGTTTAAACTGGATGGCCTCCAACCAAACAAACTTGGTGCAAGAGTGCTAAAGGACAACATCTATTTTTCACTCCGTCATTCTTCAGTGGAGTGTGCCAGTCCACTACATGATTGACACACACACACACCTGGACAAAATATGAGTGACGACAGGACTTCAAATCACCTTCAGAGTCATCAAGTGGTCGACACATCCCACAAGGACACTGACAACGCCACACAGCCACAACAGACACTGCTCATGGACACTATCCCAGCTGAGCCCTGCCCGCAGAGCTCATCACAGACAGACTGTGACGTTCTACAACAGCTCCAAGACTCAGCGCCGAAGGACGACTTTCTGGTAAACAGCCAGGGAAGCAAAGACAACATATTTCAACCACCGGAAACACCAGAGCCAGAGCCCCGCTCACCAGACACATTATCCCTCTCTCCAGCCTCTCCACTTCTAAGCTTCTCACAGAAAATGGAGGAACTGGTATATGCTGGAACCAGACTCTCCCACTCTTTTGCTGCAGAGCCCCCAAATATCAACTTAAAAAACGGCGGGCACCAAAATGCGCGCCCGAAACCACCACCAAAACCATAGTAAAGACCCCAGCTCATATATCAAAGTTAACGATTTTTTAAACGTTAACAACAAAGAAAGTCGACTTTCTGATCAATGACTTAATAATCCGCAGCCTGAAACCTGGATTTATGTTTCTAAATGAAACATGGCAGAAGACAGCTACGGTGCAACAGTCCTCAATGAGAGCAACCCCCAACTTTACTTTCATGAGTGTCTGCAGAACTGTTAGGAGAGGTGGAGGTGTAGCTGCTTTATTTAAAGATGTCTATCAATGCAAGCAAGTGTCATTTGGTCAGTACTTGTCTTTTGAATATCTAGGGATTGTGCTGAAAGGTGCTCCACACATTCTATTTATTATTTACAGGCCTCCAAAATATTCTTCAGCCTTTGTTGAAGAGACACAGAACTGTTATCAATGATTTCCTCAGTTTGACTGTTTTTCTATTGCAGGGGATTTTAATATTCAGAAGTGCAGAAATTAAAACCACAAAATAAATTATACCCATTTTAAACACTTTTGACCTGATTCAGCATGTGCATAGACCCACACACAATCGTGGACACACTCTTGATTTACTCATCACTAAGGGTCTAAACATTTCATCCACTGTCATTAAGGATGTAGCACTATCTGATCACTTCTGTATTTTCTTTGATATATTGATCTTTGCTACCACTGAATCTAGATCTGTCAGTGTCAGAAAGAGACGCATTAACGAAAACTCTAGTGTGCTGTTTATGAAGGCTATATCTTCAATGCCAAGCATTTCTGCAGACTCAAAAGTTAAGGATGTCATTGATGACATTGCACCAGTGAAAGACAGTAAGACAACTGGCAGACAAAAATCATCTTGGAGAAAATCAACAGCAGTACAGAGTATGAAAAGACAACGCAGAAAAGCTGAGCGGATGTGGTGGATAACAAAACTTTACATTAACTATAGCATCTGTAAAGACAGCCTTCATGCTTTCAATGTGGACCCCCATACGGAAATGTAATATATATATACATATATATATATAGTCTAATATATGTTAAATATAAGGCAATATATTATTATCACATATATCCATCTTCTGGATATATGTAGATATATGTTTATAACATATGAATTTCCCATAGTACAATTTGTATATAAACATATATGTAAAGTATATATATGGATAACTTTTATATGGTATTGCATGTTATGACCATATATGTTTACAATATATATCAAAATTTTATATGGTACTATATATTTTGACCATTTGTTACCAATGTGTATATTAAATTTATGCAAGTTTATAAATCATATATGCCTAAAAGATACTGCTTATTGCAAATTATATAACAAATACATTTTTGCTTAACTTTATTAATTGTTTCAATTCAGTTTTCTGGTGGAAAAAAGTAGAGATGAATAACCTGTTAAAAAATGCCAATGTACTTAATGTCAATGATTGGAGTTATTGAGAAAAAAAAAAAAAAACACTTCATTTAACTGTTTGTCCATATGTGCTCTCATCATCATTGCACTAAAACACATTTCATTATACTACATGCGCGATTGTGTGTTAATGTCACAATACTTTTGCGTATGTGCCAAAATTCAAACACAACCGAGTCTGAGCAATGGCTGCTGCTAAACAAACTGTCATCTGTGTGAAGATGTTTTTCTTAGCAAGTAAAAGGATAACAAATGTGCCAGTACCTTCACATAATAAACCACAATGATTTTATTGACGGGCACGAAGACAAACCGACATCACTGAGTGGAAAGGATGAAACTCCCTTGTATGTGGCAGCGGTGCAGGTCATTTACGCTAATTTACTCAACGCTTTATTCCTACACTAATATTACACAGAAACTAAGTGTTATATGATTGTTTAGGTCTCAAGAGCCTCTGTCTCTATCCACAAGTTTCCTACGCCCCATGAGACCTTGTGTCAAAAGTGGGAGCGTATTCCGGTTCAAAGTAAACAAGCGGGATCTGACGCTCATTCATTCAACAGTTGACAGGAGTGACGGGCAAATGAACCCTTATGAAACACCAAGACTTTCCTCTGACTGTTTCGAGAAAAGAATCAAAGCTTCGAGAGTGTCGAAAACAGCGCAATCTGGTGGTTAGTAAAAAATAAAGCAGCCAAAAGCCTTTGAAGCTCCGTCGGAAGAAGCATTCACCACAATTTCCATAGATCGATTCGTGTTACATGTACAAATAAAAGCCTAACAGTGTGTGTGTGTGTGTTTATTGAATTTCTGACTCTGATAAATTAATTTACCCATTGAACAGTGCCATTAAATGCCAGTACGAATATCAATATGATGTAATAGAAGAACAATGTACACATATATTAATTGCATATGGCATATATTTAATTTTCCTGAAATAATTTGTATTCTTTATATTACTTGTATGACTGGGTATTTAAAAATGTAATTATTAAATAGGTCCCAATGAAAATATACTCGCAAAGTAAGATCTGGGGGTCAAACATTAGGACAAGCAATGTGAATCGCGCACATGACTGGACAGAAAGTGAGACTTCTACGAAAGGGATTTCTATGTTAACAAGCCTCGAGGCGTCATCTGGCCCTTTAACACAAGCTCTGATGTCTCGGTTCAAAGGTCATTTCACTAGTTGACAGTCACTCAAGATTTAGCGATCCAAACTTGCTAATGATGTGGGAACACAAATTCGAAAAGCATATGTTGTCCATAAGAGCGGAATGACATCTCTCATAAAGGTGTGCATCTTTACAAAGTAAACAATGGTCTAAAAACACTTAGCCTCTTTGCTAATTAGCACACAAAATACCATTGGTATACTATGTCCGCCGCCTCACCGGAAGTTGTATCCACGTTCTTTTTTACAGCAGCGACCCCCGGAAACTTGTGGATATAGATCAGCTAATGTTTTAAATATTTCCTGTCGTTGTTTTATATATGATGTTATGATTACAGCTGCACTGATGTGTTTTGCAATTTGCTCGCGTTAAAGTTAATTTTAACTTTAAACTCTAACGTTATATACTCTTGGGTAGATTAATCTGTATAGAGATACTGTGAGCTCATTGTTTTCACTGGATAAGCAATAACACATTTGGAAATTATTTAAAGCTGTCTGACAAAAGTAATGGATGAAAATTATAATTTATCTCTAAGATGTGGTCTAGTCTAGACTAGAACTATAAAACTGCATGATATGGAATTATTTAAATACAAGCACCTTGAATTCATATAGTAAATTACAGTAGTTGGTTATATTGCACCAAGTGCATTAACATGTCAGTGACTCATGAGTGAGTGCATAAGTACATACATGTGCATATTACATAAAGATACAGCACACTAAAGGATGTGATTGTGAAGTTTTAAACATATAGTTAACCTATTGTAGTAAATTTTGTTCATGTCTTTGCTGATAATTGTGCTGTTCTTGTTTGTGTCCCATGAAAAGGTAATGAGTCCCAAAATTCTCAGAAAATAGAAATGGAGGCTGAACTTGCAGATGTGGATGCAGTAATTTGAATGATGGAGCATCTACATAGAAAAGGTTACATATTTTATTGAAAACAAAACTAGCATCTGCAATATACATATAAACAAATCAACTGCCCTTTTTAATAAAGTGGTGGAACTATGACGTCACTTTGTAGGCGGATCAACTGTGAGCATCACACTGGTTCCCTCGAAAAAGAAAAAGAAAAAAAAAAAAACAAACAAACAAAAAAAAACAAGCCAATAGGATTTTTCCATAAGATTTTGGATTATCGCAAAAAATAAGCTCTGTGTTCAACTATACTTCATAAAACTTACACATTTTGTCCATCAAGATAATCATCACAAAATAATAAAATTTGTATGAATTTTGAAGCCTAAATAAAAGCACCAGAACTTAAACGAATAGCACGGTCGTTCACCTTCAACATCACCACCACCATGCTTCCGAAACTTTAATTTTAATCTACGTTACATGAACCTTTTCACATAAAAAAATGGAATAAATGCATTTCGTAAGTCAGTAAATTATTAGTCAATAGGTATCTATTAAATAACAGTAGAGTGAGTTTTGGTGTGTTTTATGTCATAGAATAAAATGTGAAAGTATTTTGAGCTTGTGTGAACTGCGGACCTTATTTTAGGGATTTAATCAAAATTCAAAACCCTATGTCATAGTTTCACTCCTCTATTTCTTTTCTCCAGGCCAAAATGATGTACACAATAGGTATTATGAATGTCAACTCTTTATTTCATTGATGCTAAATAGCAAATTAAATTGTAACCTTAGTTGTGAACTATAGTTCAGTTCTTCATGTATACAGAGGCGTATCATTTGAATGGGCTGTGCTCTGTTGTTGTTCTGCCATGTCCTTGTGGTATCTGGGAATATTTTACAACTACAAATTATATATATTGCATAAATAATTAGTATTCTGCAATTTTTAAAATAATCTTTAACTTTACCAACTATGTTTAATACCCAATATATCTGTCATCTTACAGTAGTTACACTTTAAGATATAGGCACACTTCTAACTTAAAAGCAAAATTTAATTTTGGTACAGTGTTGATCAAGTTTAGTTTACTGTACCACCCAACACTATTAAAGTTAAAAAGTTGCTTTTAAATGTTGTGCACTTCCTGAAATGCATATATGGTTCAGAAAGTTTGATTTTTTTTTTAATGATGTGTTTAAGTTTAAACGTAATTCTGGGCCTTGTAAATCAATTTATTGTCATTATATTATACAAACTTAACTTTTACTATTTTTTAATTATCTTTTTTTCATAGATGCAGTGATCCAGAAATGTCACCTGGGGCCTGCTGGGGGTGGCAATAATCCAAAAACTAACCAAGATGGGGAAATGCAAACCTGTAGACCTTTAGCTGAACCACTACAAGTGATGATCTGTTTCTTATGCCTGTTCAGTGTTTTTATCAGTTATATATGTAATTGTTTCTCTCTGTTTACTATTTGATTGTGCAGCTCAATAAGATTTGTTTTTCTATGTAAATAAATTATGTTTAAATAAAGATGTTACTTTGTGTAGCTTATTGCACCATTTAACATTTAAGGCTTAAGTTGTGAAATGTGCAATGCAGTGCAACTTTGTAGAGTGTCTTACACATGTCTACAGCCTGTATTTAAAGATCAAAGATCACATATTAAATATATGAAACCATATATTTCATGCATATATGTCTAATTTGTATATAACATAATAAAAAACACATATCTCACATATATTAATAATTATATAAATTCCATATATGACAATAAATGCATTATACATACATAAGCATATTTTTGTATGGGGTCAATATATGAAATTGTTCCATTTTCTAAGAGGAATCATATATGGATATGGCATGTATAAAAACATGTATTTATGTGATTCTCTAATGATCCTGAAGACATTAGCCCCTTTCACACAGCAATCCCGGTAATTGGCAGTACGACTTTACCGGTAAATACAGAAATATGCTGTTCGCACAGGCAACGGTGTTCTGGCAGTTTAACAGTAAGAGACCATTCACACATGTCAGCAGAAACACTTTAGTTTCTAACAAAGTATAGTGACCAGTATAAGGGGATGATCAAACATTACAGTATCCAACTGCAGAGCCACAGCGCTGATGAATGAGAAAGAAGACTTGATCTCGAGCGCAACACTTGAAACAGCTGCAAGAGGAGACGCAGTGGTCAAAGATGTCCATCAAGAACATATTCACATTGAAAAAACTAATTTAAACAAGCAGCAAAGCTCCATAAGAAGGTTATGATTGGCCAATTTGGACCAAAGCAGACTTTATTCATCAGCGCGTTTTACGTCCTCACACCGGTAATCTTCATTCATTCACACACAGCAGTATCCGGCAATGGTATACTATTATGTAATATTATACTACTAATATACTACTATGTGATATTACTGTTAATGTTACAGCTACTTACTGGTAAATTGCCGGAACGAATTTATTTTTGAAAATGTCGTATTCACACATGATCTCGTAATCAGCTCAAAATGCTAAATAATAATCCAAAAACATTATTGAACAAAAATATATTACATTAATTTTCCTAAAAAACAAAATAAAGTTGTATTTCAAGTGTGACCCAAAAATTAAGAGGCTCAAAGATTAATTTTTCTGGAAAAATAGCTCATTATAATTTTATAAAAATGTAATACTACCATAAAATCAGCTCAAAATGCAAAATAATAATCCAAAAACATTATTGAACAAAAATATATTACATTAATTTTCCTAAAAAACTAAATCAAGTTGTATTTCGAGTGTGACCCAAAAATTAAGAGGCTCAAAGTTTAATTTTTCTGGAAAAATAGCTCATTAAAATGTTATAAAAAATGTAATATTTCCATAAAATCAGTTAAAAATGCTAAATAATAAACAAAAAACATTATTGAACAAAAAAATATTACATTAATATTCCTAAAAAACAAAATAGGACTTCCGGCGACGTCAGCAAACTGATGGCAGCTTAAAGAACTGTTCTCCGACAAAGTGATAGAATTTAGCCCCATAACACGAGAAGCAAACTTGAATGATCATATTGTCGACATGGAAGAAGGGGCTCAAGTACAAACTAGGCGAAAACTTAAAGAAAAATTGGGAAAATTATGGAGAGAAGAAGCACGGGACCAAAATGCTGAATCGCCATTAAATGTCAGCCCGGATGATACTGTAATGGAGCAGGGAGGCGCCGGCGAACTCGAAGAGACCGTCAGCCTGGCTATGATCCTCCAAGAGTTATGTGATTTTAGGAGAGACAATTCTGATCAGCTAAAAGAAATTAAAGACGACATTCAAAATCCAACGTCCGATTAGAAGAAGCCGAGGAACGAATCGTGGACTTGGAGGAGAGAATGCAAAACTCAGAAACCGTAATGGCGGAGGTTCTGAAACTTCAGACGCAGTTAGAAGAGAGGATAACAGACCAAGAAGGCCGTTCGCGACGGAATAATATCAGGATCTACGGGGTTGCGGAAGGGGCAGAGGCCAATTTGCCATCTATGATGGAGTTTGTCGAAAAGATGCTGAGGGAGAAACTTGAATTACAAGCGTCTCAGTCCCTTCAGATCGAGAGAGCGCATCGCGCACTCGCACCACGACCGCCAGAAAACGCACCGCCGAGATCGATTGTGGTGAACTTTCTCAGTTATAGAATGAAGGAGGAATTTTTGAGAACTGCGTGGAGGAAGAAGGGTTTTGTCTGGCAGGAGAGGAGCGCAATTAAAATATAATATTAGAAAATAAAATATTAGAAAGCGCAAGGAATATACTGAAGCAAAGAAGCTACTGACGGAGAAGAAGAAGTTTCAAACCCCCTTCCCAGCCAAGTTACGGGTGTTTTTTCCAGATGCGACCCGTGCATATAACACTGCAGAAGAAGCGAGGAAGGATTTGGGATTTCCCATCACTGTCATTCAGCCCCCTGGGACACTGATGGAGCGAGTTCAGCGTCTCACCTGGCGCACGGCTGGTCAGAGAGTGGAACGAGGTCGCACCAGGGACAAGCCAAACTACAAGGAAAAGCTGCAGTCGTTTAGACAGTACATTGATAGCATCGAGGTGAATTTGTTACTTTTGTCTTGATTAGACATGGGTTCCTTGATTGGACGTCGGGAAAAAAAAGGACCTCAGTGCGAAAACAGGCAAATGGGTTAATGCATCTTAATTGTTTCGTGTTGTTGTTGTTTTCACCTATACAAGTCTATAATAATGAACGTCGGAGTATTGCAGCTGTACTGACACATGAGGGCAAGCTGTACTGCCAGTGTGTTCAGTATAGGGGGCCCTTCCCTGTTTGATTGTGAAGGTTTTCCCTCAGAGCCATTTGTTTTCGGCTCATTCGAGGTCAGGAAAGTGACCTCTTTAATGGAAGTCTTTAAAACTTTTGTTTTGTCAAAGGTTCTTCAATGTTTTAATGGTGTTAAGAGTGTTCTGCTGCTGTTCATTGCTGTAAGGGGGATGTCTGCTCATTTTCTGAATTACAGTGAATACTGGATAAGTTGTGTGCTAATGGGAATAGATGTTAAATAGTATTAAGGTGATATCTTTCAATGTGAATGGGGTGCTCAATCCAATTAAAAGAAGCAAAATATTTGCAAAACTTAAAAAAGATAGAGTAAAGATTGCTTTTTTTACAAGAGACACATCTGTCGCAGGTAGAACACAGTAAACTGAATAGGTCAGGCTTCAAACATGTTTTGTCATCATCTTATAAATCTGGTCATAAGAGAGGAGTAACAATATTAATATCAAAACAAATAAACTTTGAACATATATCTACTATTATTGACAAAGAGGGTAGATATGTTATGATAACAGGAAATGTAGAGGGCTGGTTGGTTACTCTTCTCAATGTATATGCTCCTCCAGGAGCAGACTGGTCTTTTTATAAACATTTGATTTAATGGCTACAAATTCACAGGGTATAACAATTTGTGGAGGAGACTTTAATATTAGGTTGAATCCTAGATTGGACTCATCTGGAAGTGGTTTAGTTCAACCCAAACCTGTAAGTAAGAAAATTAATGTGATTATGAAAGAACTGGGAATCATGGATATGTGGAGAGATCTTAATCCGTCCAGTCGTATTTATACCCGTTTTTCTTCCCCTCATTTGGTTTATTCTAGAATTGATTATTTCTTTATTTTTAGTAAAGATAGAAACAGGATAAAATGCTGCGAGATAGGAACAATAGATCTCTCTGATCATAGTCCTGTCTATTTGACTTTCAAATTGAATAGCAAAGCAAGGACTACACTCTGGAGATTAAACTCTAGTATTTTAAATGGGCTTAAAGAACAGATGAAGACAGAAATTAACAGTTATTTGGAAAATAATGATAATGGGGAGGTTTCACCACCTATGCTTTGGGATGCATGTAAAGCTGTGATGAGGGGGGAAATTATTGCGACCACTTCATTACTTAAAAAGATCAGGCAAGAGAGACTTAACACATTACAACAAAATTTAGAGAAGTTACAAAGTCAACATATGAGAAATTTGGACTCTAATGTGAAAAAAGAGATTAAAAAGACTCAGAAAGAAATTAACGATTTGTACATGCAAGAAATACAGAAAAAGTTTATATTTACCAAGCAGAAATATTATGAAGTGGGAGGCAAATCTATTAAACTTTTGGCTTATAGATTATGTAAACAACAGGCGGAAAATTCAATCTTCAAGATTCGCAATCCTATTACCAAAAAAATAGAAATTGGCTTGGATAAAATTCTTAAAAATTTTGAGATATATTACAAAACTCTATACTCCCAGAGGCAAACAGATGCAGATTCCCAGGGGATAAGGGTTCTTGATTCCTTGAATCTACCTACAGTCTCCGCAGAAAACAATGAGAAATTGTTATCGGAAATAACTGTTGAGGAATTGAACAACGCTATTATGAGGTTGAGAGTAAATAAGTCTCCAGGCCCTGACGGTTTCATCTCCGAATGGTATAAATCCCGTAGAGAATCATTGACCCCTATGTTACTTGCTACCTTCAATTGGGTATTAAAAGGTGGGGTTATCCCTCCCTCATGGAGGGAAGCAATTATTACGGTAATACCAAAGGAAGGTAAAGATAAAACTGAGTGTGGAAATTTCAGACCTATTAGTGTCTTGAATGTTGATTACAAACTATTTACATCCATTCTGGCTAGAAGGTTAGAGATAATTATGCCAGAACTTATTCATCTAGATCAGACTGGGTTTGTTAGGCAAAGACAAACGCAAGATAATATTAGGCGTTCTTTACATATTATGAGCCATATAACTAAACATAATGTGGAAGCTTTATTAGCAGGATTGGAGGCATTTGATTCTGTTAGGTGGAAGTATCTTTTTTTGGTTATGAATCGATTTGGGTTCCACAAATCCATTATTAAAGTTATTCAAGCACTATATGGTAACGAGAATTAAGGTGAATGGTGATCTTTCCAACCAGTTTACTCTAGAGCGAGGAACACGTCAGGGCTGCCCGATTAGTCCAATTTTATTTGCCCTATTTATAGAGCCTCTTAATCAGTGGATTAGACAAAACAACAAAATTATAGGTATAGAAATAGGGACAGGAGTGCACAAGGTTGCTGCCTTTGCAGATGACATTTTAGTTTACTTAAAGCAGCCAACCCAGTCATTTCCAGAATTAATGTCACTTCTTCAGACTTATGGATCCTTTTCAGGTTATAAGGTGAATATACAGAAAACCCAGGTTCTCACGTTTAATTATAAGCCACCTGGATACATTATCGGGAATTTTTGTCTCAACTGGGAATCGGCATCAATGAAGTATCTGGGAGTAATCTTATCAAAAGATATATCAAAATTATATCAAGTTAATTTTGCCCCTTTAATTTCAAAGATTAAAGGAGATATATCAAGATGGAATCTTATCCCCTTTCTAAGTATGAGCTCAAGGGTTGAATCAGTCAAGATGAACATTTTACCAAGACTACTATATTTATTTCAGTCTCTGCCAGTGATTATACCAATGCAGCAGTTCTGAGAATGGGATAAATTATTCTCCAGATTTGTGTGGAACCCTTCAGCTATCAAAGGGAAAGGGGGGAATGACACTTCCTTGTTTGCGAGATTATTATTATGCAGCCCAGATTAAACCTTTAGTATGTTTATGTAACCCGACATATCAGTCTAGATAGAAGGAAATAGAGGGTGTCATATCTCAAGATATCCCTGTTCAGGCAGCATTGGGAGACGACGTACTGATCAATAGATTATTAACTATAGATAATCCTTGGTTAAATGAATCCTTAAAAATTTGGAAGAAAGTAGTAAAAGGAGGCAATTTGAAAGATTCAGTGATATTGTTGGGTTGGAGTGTCTATGACACTGAGTTTGTTCCCAACAAAACAGAGAACAGGTTTAAAAGATGGACGACTAAAGGCTTAACTGCCTATTGGACATTTATGAGCAAAGGGAAACTCCAGAGTTTTCAGATGCTTAAAGAAAACCATGGGCTGGAGAAACAAGATTTTTATAGATACCTCCAATTGTGTTACTATTTAGAACATGTTATAGCAAATTTATCAAAGAAAGTAGAAAATGGGTTATTAAAAGTGTTTTTTCTAGCCTATCAGTCAGATGACTGTAAAAAGGTTATTTCAAAGTTGTATAGTGGGCTACAGCAAGCTAAGCCGGTAGACACATTATATATAAAGGAGAGATGGGAGCGGGAAGGCAGCCTCAGTCTTTCGTTAGAGGAGTGGGAAAGAATATGTGAGTCACAATGGAAAACTACACATTCCTTGTTCTGGAGAGAGTTTGTGTGGAAGGGGGTTGCAAGGTTTTTCTTCACACCTGCTCAGATTAACAGTTATACAGATCCAAATGCTGGCGACAGTGTGGGGTTGACGAGGCTGATCATTTCCACATATTCTGGAGCTGTGCTTCTATTAATCAATATTGGTATGAAATACGTAAATGTCTACAAATAATTCTTCAGATTCAAATTCCCTTCAGTTTTGAGGTGATGTACCTGGGTTTGATTTCCAGTGATTTTCCACACAAATATCTGTTCAGATTTCTAACAGTAGCAAGTAAGAAAGCAATTACAAGGAAGTGGCTACAATCAACCTTGCCGACTCTTGAAGACTGGATGGATATAGTATATGAAATATTTTCAATGGAGAAGCTAAGCTGTGCTTTAAGACTTAAGTCTCAGTTGTTTTCAGTACTATGGAAAGATTGGATTGAGTTTATATCCCCTATACGATCAGATTTTGTTTGACTGAATAAAGTAAAGACAGTCACTATTAAGTGACTTAAAGCAGAAACTCTGTGAGAATTGGGTCAGTGATGTTTTGTTGTGGATCTCTTCTGATGTTGATGGGGTGGGGGATATTCGCTTTTTTTTTTCCTCTATCTTTCTCTTTCTCCTTTTTTTTTAATCTTTTTTTATATATCTTTTAATGTCAATTGTATACAAATATATTCTTTGATTTTAAGTGATTCAATTCTTTAATGTTATTAATACTACAATTTCTGTGATTATTTTATTGTTGTATTGATAGTGTTTGTACTTTGCTACAGTGAATGGATAAATAAACAAAAATAAAATTTAAAAAAATAAATAAATAAAAAAATTAAATTGTATTTCATGTGTTACCCAAAAATAAAGAGGCTCAAAGATTATTTTTTCTGGAAAAATAGCTCATTAAAATTGTATAAAAAATTTTATACTACAAAAAATCAGCTCAAAATGCTAAATAATAATCCAAAAACATTATTGAACAAAAATATATTAAAAATATATTACATTAATTTTCCAAAAAAACAAAATCAAGTTGTATTTCATGTGTGACCCAAAAATTAAGAGGCTCAAAGTTTAATTTTTCTGGAAAAATAGCTCATTAAAATTGTATAAAAATGAAATACTACCATAAAATCAGCTCAAAATGCTAAATAATAATCCAAAACATTATTGAACAAAAACATATTACTACTCTCCTAAAAAACTAAATCAAGTTGTATTTTTAGTGTGACCCAAAAATTAAGAGGCGCAAAGTTTAATTTTTCTGGAAAAATAGCTCATTAAAATTGTATAAAAATGTAATACTTCCATAAAATCAGCTCAAAATGATAAATAATAATCAAAAAACATTATTGAACAAAAATATATTAAAAATATATTACATTAATTTTCCTAAAAAACTAAATCAAATTGTATTTTGAGTGTGACCCAAAAATTAAGAGGCTCAAAGTTTAATTTTTCTGGAAAAATGTCTCATTAAAATTGTATAAAAATGTAATACTACCATAAAATCAGCTCAAAATGCTAAATAATAATCCAAAAACATTATTGAACAAAAATATATTACATTAAAAACAAAATAAAGTTGTATTTTGAGTGTGACCCAAAAATAAAGAGGCTCAAAGTTTAATTCTTCTGGAAAAATGTCTCATTAAAATTGTATAAAAATGTAATACTAGCATAAAATCAGCTCAAAATGCTAAATAATAATCCAAAAACATTATTGAACAAAAATATATTAAAAATATATTACATTAATTTTCCTAAAATACAAAATAAAGTTGTATTTCAAGTGTGACTCAAAAATGATGAGGATGAAAGTTTAAATTTACTGGAAAAATAGCTCATTAAAATTGTATAAAAATGTAATACTACCATAAAATCAGCTCAAAATGCTAAATAATAATCAAAAAACATTATTGAATAAAAATATATTAAAAATATATTACATTAATTTTCCTAAAATACAAAATAAAGTTGTATTTCAAGTGTGACCCAAAAATTAAGAGGCTCAAGTTTAATTTTTCTGGAAAAATAGCTCATTAAAATTGTATAAAAATGTAATACTACCATAAAATCAGCTCAAA
>VONZ01003759.1:0-16895 GCA_012976165.1 Labeo catla | reverse complement strand
AGTCAAGTCACGTTGCAGCTGTGTTTCCCGAGTCAAGTCAAGTTTCCAAGTCAAGTCAAGTTACAGCTGCGTTTCCTGAGTCAAGTCAAGTTTCCGAGTCCAGTCAGGTCACGGCTGTTGTTCCACAGTCAAGTCAAGCTGCAGCTGTTGTTCCAGCGTCAAGTCACGTTAAAGCTGTGTTTCCTGTGTCAAGTCAGGTCAGAGCTGCTCTTCCGAAGTCCAGTCAAGTTACAGCTATTGCTCCTGAGTCAAGTAAAGCTATAGCTGTAGCCCTCAAGTCAAGCAAAGTCACAGCCGTGGTTCCTGAGTCAAGCAAAGTCACAGTTGATCTTCATGAGCCAAGTCAAATTGCTGCTGTTATTCCCGAACCAAGTCAAGCCACAGCTGATCTCCCTGAACCAAGCCACACCACAGTTGATCTCCATGAACCAAGTCAGGTTACTGCTGTTGCTCCTGAGTCAAGTCCGGCCACGGCAGGCCTCCCTGAGTCAAGTCATAAAACTGTTATTCTACCAGAATCTCACCAGGCCCCCTCTGACCTTCTCAAGCCACCTCACGTATCAGCTGACCCCGCAGAGCCCACGCTCCCAAGCCACGCAGAGCCCACGCTCCCAAGCCACGCAGAGCCCACGCTCCCAAGCCACGCAGAACCCACATTCCCACGCCACAAGTCTATAACATCCACACCCTCAAGGTCAACAGACATCCCACTATCTACTGTGCTGCCTGTAATGGCCGTTGCCATTTTCAGTGTGTGGGCTGCACACTGTGCTCCAGAGGCCTCGCCTGTCCACGAGTCTGCTCCAGAGGCCTCGCCTGTCCACGAGTCTGCTCCAGAGGCCTCGCCTGTCCACGAGTCTGCTCCAGAGGCCTCGCCTGTCCACGAGACCGCTCCAGAGGCCTCGTCTGTCCACGAGTCTACGCCAGAGGCCTCTTCTGTCAAAGAGTCTGCGCCAATGCCCCCAGAAGCAGCAGCTCCGGCTGCAGAACCTCCTAAAGGGGCAGCGTTTCCCCAAGGACTCTCTGCCTGTCCTGTCACGGCCATGAAGGCCATTTATGACTTCCCTGCCTCACCTGCCCAAGCATCTGCGCCCATGCCCCTAGAGGTGTCAGCGCATGTTGTAGATCCTCCTATGGGGGCGGCGTCCCAGGATGAACTCTCTGCCTGCCATGTTACAATCAAGAAGGCCAAAGAAATCATTCAAGTACACACCGCTCTGCTATGCATGTCATTAGTCCCACTGTGGATATCTCTGCTCCTGTCTGCTCTGCCTGCTCTGCCTGCCCTGCAATGGCTCCCTGTTATGCCTGCTCTGCCTGCCTCGCCATGGCTTCCTGTTGTGCCTGCTCTGCCTGCCTCGCCATGGCTCCCTGCTCTACCTGCTCTGCCTGCCTCGCCATGGCTCCCTGCTCTACCTGCTCTGCCTGCCCCACCATGGTCCCCTACTCTGCCATTGCTCCACGGCCCAGGCCCTCCAGTATTTCACGGTCTGTTATTGCTCCACGGCTCAGGTCCTCCAGGGTTCCACTGTCTGCCACAGCTCCACGGCCATGGTCCTCCAAGCTTCCACTGTCTGTCACAGCTCCACGGCCCTGGTCCTCCAAGGTTCCACTGTCTGCCACAGCTCCACAGTCCAGGTCCTCCAGTGCTTCACAGTCTGCCACTGCTCCATGGTCCAGGTCCTCCAGTGCTTCACTGTCTGTCCCTGCTCCACGATCCAGGCCCACCTGCTCTACATGGACCTGGCCCTCCGTCCCACCCCCTGTTTTGCCTCTGTTCCCCCACCCACCTGGACTGTTGTTGTTTTGAGCGCCAGGAGTCGCTCCTAGGGGGGGGGATTCTGTAACGCCAAGCCAGCAGAGGGAGCCCTCACCCCAGGACTGCCTGCATGCTCCCTCTGCTGCTTCTACTGCTACTTCCTGTTTGGCAGTATTTAAGGACTCACCATGTGCTCATTACTTTGCGAAGTATTGCCAGTTTCACCTGCCTTACCGAGCGCTTACTATTTACTCTGTTGGATTACCTGTTGCTACCTTGCTTTGTTTATGGACTCTTGAGTTTACGGATTACCCCTATTGGATTGTTTGCTGTTTCTGGACTGACTTCACGGTATTTGACCCACTGCCTGCTTTATCTCTCTGCTGCTTGGATTACGTTTATGTGTTGTATGCTGTTGGACTGCTTTTCTGGTAATCGACCCTCTGCCTGTTTCCACGTTTATGTGTGCTGTCATTTGTAATAAACTTCCGCAATTGGATTCAAACGCCGCCTCAGCGTCCTCGTTACAATATGCTAGACTCTATGTTAAATTCTGTCTGTAAATAAAGTCTGTAAATATGTATAGCTCTAAGAAACACACATTTAAGGAAAAAAAATAATTAAATTATATGACGAAATGAATATTCTGAATATTCTGGAAAAATTCAATATAGCCCTGCATAAATCTGGTATAACTGGGCCTGTGAATTTCTTAATTTGTGATTTGTGGAACAGGATTTTTGCACCTGCATTTTGAGAAGGTTTTGTCGTGTTTGTGAGAGAAAGAAACAAAATAAAAGTTCACAACACCTAAAACATTTTCTTGATGACTTCACTGATATATTCTTTACAAATACGAA
The DNA here is from genome assembly GCA_012976165.1 of Labeo catla. Taxonomy (NCBI): domain Eukaryota; kingdom Metazoa; phylum Chordata; class Actinopteri; order Cypriniformes; family Cyprinidae; genus Labeo; species Labeo catla. Next base: position 14,276 of record VONZ01003759.1, on the reverse strand, counting down.
TTCCACCATCACAGGTGTTCAGTTTGGCTACAAAAATACCACATACAAATATAACAAAGGGACATAAACAACTGAAAATGTATGGATGCAAACTTATCAAACCTTATGATTATACGTCTAAAAGAAAAACATGTAAAACTTTTAGCGAGTGAAAATGGTAAAGAAATTAACTTTATCTATGACTGATATTAAAATGGTGGGTTACATCTTTTTAAAACCTGACCTGATTAGTTCTCAGCCCTGATATAACAAGGAACTTAAGTTTTAATTGCAAAAATCTGCTATGTACCTCTGTCTTATGTTTTCAAGGGTAAGAATTCTTTATAAATGATCTTTTCAGCCGTATTTTGTGGAACACAAAAGGAGAGAGTGGCATTGTCTCTGTAATTTTATAGAAAAGCAGCAATGACAATGAATGGTGACTGAGGCTGTCAGTGTGTTAATGTTCTGCCTTACATCTCCTTTTGTGCCCCACTGAAAATAAGTCAAATACATTTGGTACAAAATAACATGACATTTCTATTCTGAAGTGAATATAGCATTTAATTTGTAACTTATAATGGCCTATAATTATGGCCTATAATTTACTTTCTTTGTGTGTTTACTTTCTGTCATTTAATTTATTTGTGTGCATTTGATTATTGTTTATTGTCAATGCATTTTCTATGTTAGTCTTGTATAGAAGATTTGCTCTAAACATGAATTTGTGTATTTTGTGTAAATAATAAATAAATTATGACTGAATTTGATGTGTGTTTAATAAATTATTACATATACAGGCTAATTTATCTAGTATTATTCATTAAGTATGTGAGAAACAAGCTAAAGATTGTATAACATTGTTTTACCCAACTGAAATCAACATCGTTTCAACGATGGCAAGCCAACCCATTAGATCGATCTTATGTTGAATATGTGTTGATTCTATGACGTCGTTTCAACCATCTGAAAATCAACGTTGATTCAACGTTGGGTAAGTGAACCAATTGCGGCGATTTTACGTTAGTTTTGAATGGTGTGCCTGAGGTTGGTTCAACATTACCCCGATGAGCAAAACGACCTACGGACCGACGTCAGAGATCAACGTCGTTTCGACGCCACGAGAAACATCGATTCTATGTTGGTTTTATGTTAGTTCGCTGTGTGGGTAGTAACATGCTAATCATGTTAGAAACACATTAGAAACATGTTAACAATGTGTTAATCACGTTAGAAATATGCTATCAACATGCTTATCATGCTAGCAACATGCCAGTAACACAAGATCATGTTAGGAACATGCTAGCAAAATGCCAGTAACTTGTTAATCATGATAGAAACATGCTAATAATGCTAACAACATTCTAATCATGCTAACAACATGCTAGTAACTTGTTAATCATGCTAGAAACATGTTAGCAACATGCTAATGATATTAACAACAAGCTAGTAACTTGTTAATCATGCTATTAACATGGTAGCAACATGCTAATCATGCTTATTATGTTAAAACGTGCAACATGCTGACTATCCTGCTGAAAAAACCAGCTAAAACCAGCTTAGGCTGGTTAGCTGGTTTTAACTGGTTTAAGCTGGAAGTAGCTGGTTTTAGCTGGTCTCCCAGCCTGGCCAGGCTGGTTTTAGCTGGTTTAAGATGGAAATAGCTGGTTTAAGCTGGAAGTAGCTGGTCTTAGCTGGTTTAAGCTGGAAGTGTTGGTCTCCCAGCCCGGCCAGGCTGGTTTTAGCTGGCTTGCTGGAAGTAGCTGACTTTTAGCTGGTTTGCTGCAAGTAGCTGGTTTTAGCTGGTCTCCCAGCCCGGGCTGTGGCTGGGCGGTAGCTATTTTAGCTGGTTTAAGCTGGAAGTAGCTGGTTTTAGCTGGAAGTAGCTGGTCTTAGCTGGTTTTGCTGGAAGTAGCTGGTCTTAAGCTGGTCTCCCACCTGGCCAGGCTGGAGCCTTAGCTGGTTTTAAACTGGAAGCAGCTGGTTTTAGCTGGTTTGCTGGTCCCACCTTGGCCAGGCTGGAAGTAGCTGGTTTTAGCTGGAAGTAGCTGGTCTTAGCTGGTTTTAAGCTGGAAGTAGCTGGTCTTAGCTGGTCTCCCAGCCCGGCCAGGCTGGATTTAGCTGGTTTAAGATGGAAATAGCCAATTTTGGGGTTTCAAAGCTAGCTTTGGTCTCAGCTGGTTTAAGATGGTGGAAGTGCTGGTCCCAGCCCTGGGCCAGGCTGGTTTTAGCTGGTTTAAGCTTGAAGTAGCTGGTTTTAGCTGGTTTGCTGTAAGTGGCTGGTTTTAACTGGTCCCAGCCCACAGGCTGGAAGTAGCTGGTTTTAGCTGGTTTGCTGGAAGTAGCTATTGTCTTAGCTGGGTTTAAGATGGAAGTGCAGCTGGTCTTGCTGGTCTCCCAGCCTGGCCAGGGCTGGTTTTAGCTGGAAGCAGCTGGTTTTAGCTGGTTTGCTGTGGAAGTAGCTGGTCTTTAGCTGGTTCCAATTTTTTATGGTTTTTATTAAATAAGTCTTCTGTTAATCAAAGCTGCATTTAATTGATCAAAAATACAGAAAATTAATTGAAAAATTAAACAAAAGTAATGTTGTGAAATATTATTGCAATTTAAAATATAGTTTTTTTGTCTATTTTAATATACTTTAAAATGTAATTTATTTCTGAATTTTCAGCATCATTACTCTAGTCTTTTCATTACTCCAGTGTAACATGATCCTTTATAAATCATTGTAATATGCTGATTTATTATCAATTTTAGAATAGAATAGAAATATTTATTTTATTTATTATAACCTTATGGTCAAGCTTATAACCTGTGATACTTTTCTCAGGGTACTTTCATGGATAAAAAAAACGTTTTTTGGTTGTTGTTGTTGTTGTTGTTGTTGTTTTTTATCCAACAAGTATGTGTTAAACTGAAATTGATAGTAAAGACTTCTATTGTTAGATAAGATTTCTATTTTCTGTTTTCTATTTGTTGAGAGGTAATCTAATTTTTCTATTAATTCATGCATGCACTATATGTAACCATTTGGCCTGCCCATGACTAAAATTTTCTGGTCAACTAGTAGTCATTTATTTTTAAGAGATTAGTCGACTAATTGCTTATTAATAAACTATATAATTTATAATAATGAACCTTTAATTGCCTATAGTCCATCAGCGCTCAAGCGCACACAAAGCTTGCCACAGAACACTGGCAGAAGTAATGATTATGAATGTGTCAGGTAAAGAAAACAGCAAAGAAGACTGCCTTAACATTATAATAATTCATTAATATGTGTTTTCTGTATTTTCGGCTGCAGTGATAAAGTCGATAACACTTGTCATCGCTACAGTGGATTTACATGTTTGATTGAATGGATTAAACAATCTGAAAATATTTGTTTTCCATTTTAACTGGCTTATTTAAAAGTAGACATTTCTATAGATACATTTTTCATGTCTGTAAAGCAAGCATAGAGTTTCTTTTTTTTTTTGTTTGTTTGTTTTTTGTTTTTTGACACCCTCAAGTTCATAGAGACCTAGGGCCAGAATTACATCATGGACTTCACCACTTCCTGTGGGTTTTTTTTCTTTCTAGCATCTAATGAAATTTTGATAGACTAATGGTTAATTGATGATCAGAACTCAGGAGGCAGCCCTTGTAACCATAGTCAATTTAGCTAAAAACAGCTAAAAATAGTTAATGCTAATATATTCATATTCATATTCATCCATGTATACTCATTTATCAATAAAATAGCTACATTAATTAAACACCTACAGAAATATCCAAATGGAAGTGTGTGTGTGTGTGTGTGTGTGTATATATATATATATACACACACACACACACACACACTTCCATTTGGATATATAAATTTTATCTTTATTTTAGCAATAAAAGGAACAACTATCAGGGGCATGTTTCTAAATTATTGCAGGCTATGTCTGAAAAAAAAGGAAAATGTGCAATAAAGACATGTCACTACAGTTTGTTTTTTTAAGTAGTTTTACTTGTTGAAAATTAATAATCAATAAATTATTTCTTTTTTAAGTCTGTTTCAGTGACTGGCGGAAACAAAAGGAGCCTGAAAGAAGAGAGAGAGAAAAGGGGGAAACAAGTGGGGCATTACATATCCAAAAAAAAATAATAATAATAAATACAATAATATAATATAATAAAAAAAAAAAGAAAAATGAGAATGCATAATATGTTAAGAATTCTGTTATTGTTCATCTTCACCATTAATTGTTAATATAGTTTTAGAATTGTAATTGTAATTCATTATTATTTTGTAAATATTTTGTAAATATTTGTTATTAAAGGGGCTGTAAGATCAAATAAAAATTGTTTTAATGGTTCCTTGTGGTCCTGCAGATTATTAAAAGTAAACATGTTACTTATTTGTCACATTATTTGTCAGGAAAATTGGGGCAGACACTATGTAATCAATCAATCATTAAACAAACATTTTGACCAGCTAAGACCAGCCTGACCAGCTTAAACCAGCTTGACCAGCTAAGACCAGCCTGGCTGACCAGCTAAGACCAGCTTGACCAGCTAAGACCAAAATGGGCTGACAATCTAAAACCAGCTAAGACCAGCTAAGACCAGCCTGGCTGACAATCTAAAACCAGCTAAGACCAGCCTGACCAGCTTAAACCAGCTTGACCAGCTCAAACCAGCCTGACCAGCTGGTTTTTTCAGCAGGGTAGTGAAGCTATAGTTATCTGTAAGAATACAACATCTCCTTTTAGTCCTTTTGGGGCAGATTGGACATTGTATGCATGAATTACAGCAATTTCCTTTTTATTTGTATTAATAGCATGCTTTAGCTCTTAGCTAACTGTTGCTAGCATGTTTTAGCATGATTCTAGCATGTTGCTAGCCTATTTAAAACTTGTTAACGCTTTTTAATATGTTGCTAGGAGTCCGTAACAGTGTTAAACATGTCATTCAGGACCGCACTCTTATCAAACGTGTGAAGTTTGAGGCAGATCAGACATTGTTTGCCTGAGTTACAGCAACTTCCTTTTTCATGGCGAAACATCAAAATTTGTCAGGCCGTCACGGACACGCCCCTCAAAGAAAACTCTAGATCTTCGCAATTTAGTGTCACAAAGGCCTTATGATAACACTCAGCAAATTTGAAGATGATCGGATTAAAACTGTAGGAGGTGTAGGGTTTTAGGTCAAATTTAAGTGATTCAATTGAGAGTCGAATCCAAAGGATTCGGATTTAACTTGATTAACTGATTCAAAGTTAGTAATTTACACTTTTATCAACTGTTCGTCCAGCGAACGTTCAACTTAGGATATTTTACCAACTCTGGATGTTTATATTATTCCCGTGGCCATCGGATTATAATATAAACCAAAGTATTCGTTCGTTATGAGCTAGGTAGCAAAACCTAGGGCACAGGCAGTAGTTGTGAACAGAAACACAAGACAATGTTTTTTTCAATGAAACAAAAATTTATTGAACTACTCTAAGATACATGAACTAAACTACTAATGATTAAACACACATACACACTCACACACACATGCATACGGTTCAAGGAATGAGAGTCTATGGAGTTCGAAGGGAATCCCAAAACTACTAGTATCTGCTACTAGTTCTTAAATTGCAACCTGAGAAAACCATAAAAGCAGAGATTTATCTTTTAGCTGCTTAAGGAAATTTAGCACCAGTTCAGCAAGAGATTAAGGAGACCTTGTTTTACTTGCGTTCGGGTTTTCCTTGGTGGGCTCGTCTTCGCGGAGGGAATCACGCCACTTCTGATTGGTTGCTTGGTTCTTTGGATGACGTCTTTGGGGAAGCCTTCAGTGGTGATTGGTCAGTTGGAGAGGCTGGATGAAGCTTTGGTTGGTTGCTTGGTTACACGGATGATGCTCTCGGAGCTCAGGTGAGCGCTGGCGAGGTGTTTCAAGCTGCTTCCGCTGTTCTGTGTTTCACGCAGTTTGGTCAGTTTAAGTTTCGGTTGACTGTCTGGTTATCAAGCGTGATTAGCTGGAAGTTTTTTGCAAGTCGGAGTTGTAGGTTGCAAGGACTTTGAGGGTTTCGCAAAGCTTTAGCTGGTTCTGTAGAGTTCTGGATGGCACAGTCGCGTTGTGATCAAGCTGGAGCGCTGATGAGAGCGAGCTGAAGACGAGAGGCAGACTCAACAGGCGAAGGGCAGATGCAACAGGCGAAAGGCCCTGTGTTGTTCTGGACATTTGAATTTAACCGGGCCGACGAAGTCTGTCCCATGAAGTTGCGTTCCAATCATTTGGGTTGCGAGGCGGGGCTCCGCCCATACCGTTGCTCACCTATGCATATTTTAGCATAATATCTTTCTGTCACATGGAGGCAACTTTCCTGCAAGAATTTGTTGATCTCTTCAATAAGTATTGAAATGCAAACCTTGTACATAATATCAACCTTTCCTTCACGTCGACATCTTGGAAATAAAATGAGCTTTCATTTAATACCAAACACTGGGCATCTTGCATACACACTAACTTTTGTCTAACTGGTTATACACACATTGATTAGCTGCGTAGGCTATAATAAACACACCAAGCATATAAGAAACATAGACTACATATAATTATAGGTTATTTGCACTACTAGTAGTATAGATAAATGATTGTCTTTAGGATCGTGGGTATAAGTTTGTGTATTCTTTGTTGGAGGGAAAGAACATTTGCCGTATCTGAGAGGGGAAGAAAGGAATGCTGAGTGTCATGTTGTAGTGACCCGAGTACCCTGCGGGTGGGACGCATCAATGTAAATCTGTCTTTCATGTTTGTCCGATTGCCAATTTATGTATTGTTGGTCAGCAGTTGCCCCGGCCATCTGTTTTGAGATGGCCTCAGAAGAGAGGGGGAGATTCCGCTTATCACTATTTTATTGTTCCTTTGGTACTTGTGAGGTGTCTGGCTGATTGCTCTCTTCCTGTGTCTCTTCCTATTATCAGCAGACCGGTCAAGGAGCACCATTAACCATGTGGTTTGCACGGGGGTGTTTTGTCCCCTGGGGAGATAATGCAGGATTTGATCCAGACCAGGAGGTGTTATTGTAGGATTCAGAAGACTTTAATAGTCTCTTGAGAGTTTGTAGGGATGGCTGTGATTGAAGTTTATTATTTGTGCTGGTTGGAGGGGGCAGCTTTAGCTTCTCCTGGAATGTCGTGATGCTGTCTCTCTTTTGGCGACTGGTTCGATAGAGGCCTTACAGAGGAGTTCGTTAAAGTACAAGGCCTGAAAATGGCAAAAACTGCACAAAAATCATACAGGAAATTAAATATAACGGACCGTATATGTACGTGAAATGTAGCTCGAGGCGCACTCCGTTGAAATTTTATAGGTGGCGCTATCAAGGCATTTTGCCACACCAACTTCTGAAACCCATATCAGATGTAAATTTGCGCCAGGTCTGACGCGTGTGCAAAGTTTCGTGCGTTTTCGAGCATGTTTAGGCCGTCAAAAATGCAATTCACTTTGGAGAAGAAGAAGAAGAAACAATTTCAATAGGGTCCTCGCACTGCAGTGCTTGGGCCCTAATAAAAACACCTACATAAAAAAGAACTATATACATAATGTCAGAGGTAAATAAAACAGGGGAAAGTGTCTAATAAAATAATAGTAAAACAAATCAAACAAACATTAAAGCTGCAAGCAGAGATGAAATGGCCCTCGCACCCGGGCTCACTGCCGACCGGTGGCGAAAGGTGGGCACTATGCTTTTAACCCTCTGGGGTCTGAGGTGATTTTGGGGCCCTTTAGATGTTTTGACATGCCCTGACATTTGTGCTTATTTCAGCTACTTATAACATACTACTGGCCACCATATAATTTTTTTTTTTTTTGTATTTAGCACAAACGGTGCTACAATAATATGTGAGCAAGATGGATGTACATGTTTGCATTTTTTAGAAAAAAAAGATTATGCGTGGTTAGTAAAATTTGGGAAAGTAAATGTAGCTGAAATAAGGCCATAAAACTCATACTGAATAGTCCTGAACAAGGCTTTTGAGTAATCACTCTTGTAGGCTAGAATATTTACTTCAAAATGATGTGAAAATTACTGTGCTTACTCTTTCACAGAAAACAATATATTGATGTAAATTTTCTAAGACATGTTTTGTGAAAGCCGTATGTGAGGGAGGGATAACGGCCATGAATATTTAGTGATTCACACCTGAGAGACAAAAGGCCGTCCCCTAATGGCCCATCAGTGTGACAGTCACTATGAGGCAGGTAACAAAGAATGTGAGGAGAGTAAGATAATGGGGGGGTTTGGTCATCTGTATTTTATTTACAACTAGGGGTGGGCGAAATATACCGGTAGACAGGATTAACCGGTAGAAATTTGTCAACCGATAGAGATTTTGGTCTATCGTCTTAATCACGATTGAGATCACGTGACGTTGCACATTACGTATTCACGCAATACACATTCACTTCGACAATGGAAGAAGCCGGTGCAGCAGTGGTGAGTTCGCTTACATATGACGAAACCAACAACGAAGAGATTTTAAAGAAAAAAGGTGCATCGTCTGTGGTGTGGAATTGGTTTGGGTATAGGAAAAGTGATACGAATGAAACGAACGTGATTTGCAAGGTATACAAAGAGCACTGTTTTAGCAAGTAGTGGAAACACGTCAAACCTTTTCTATCATGTCAAATCCAAGCAGCCAAACAAATATGGCCAAAGTAAAAAAAATGCAGCAAACCTCAGCCCACTCATCTACATCATCACAGAGCGTTTGCAAGCCCAAAAATCCTGTACAAACTTCCTTAGCGGCGTTTTTCGCAAACGCAATTCCCTACGACAAGAAATCTTGAAGATGGTTAGACATAACGCGTGCTATTACTACGCACATTTTCAAAAACATGGCACCTATTCACACAGTTGAAAAGAAGGGGTTTAAATCTTTGGTAAAAACACTGGATGCGAGACACGTATTGCCAAGCCGCAAATATTTTCGCCAAGTGGAGTTGCCAAGTTTATACATGTCTTGCCGCAGCGAAGTGGAAAATGAGCTTCATGATGTCGCTCACTTCGCAACGACTACAGATCTGTGGACGAGCCGCTCAACGCTGCCGTATATGAGCCTGACGATACACTTCATCATACGCAACTGGACCCTGTGCAGCAGATGTTTACAAATGTTGTATTTCCCGGGAGACCACACGGGCGATCTTATTGCGCAAGGTCTCAGAGAGTCATTGCAGTCTTGAGGAAAACAAGAAAACCGGCAAGTCTGTGTTACTACTGACAACGCGACATCCGAGCGCTTCAGCTTAACAACTGGACCAGGCTACAATGCTTTGGCCATCGCCTTCATCTGGCAATTGGTGAGTAATTAAAAACGAGAAAATTATTTCTCAGAATTGTTTTTAAAAATCTAACGATGGTAACATAATTAAAATGAATATATTAATTAAATAATTAGTAGAAATGTGCTGTGTTACCATTGTTTTATTGCACTAGTGACTGCTAGAGTAACAATCTATATTGCACTATACAGTTATAGTTTTTTACATTTTTATATTTGTTATAGCAGGGCAGACAGCTATTCTAGAGGTGCCCTTATAACAAGTCTTGAATCATAATATTTTTTCTTGAAATAAATCAAGCATTTTTTATCTCTCTCTTTTTATTTTCTTACAGAAAAAGGTATGAAACTACCACAGGTGGATCGTGCTGTTGGTGTGTGTAAGAAGGTAAGTGCCTTCTCTAATACATGGAAGAGAAGGCGAGAGCTGGCTGTTGCTCAAGGAGAACTGGGTTTGCCTGTCCATCAATTAATAACTGAAACAGTAAACAGGTGGGGCTCAAGGTAAAAAATGATTGACAGGGTAATTGAGCAAGAGAAAGCCATTTCCCAGGTTCTGAGAGAAGACAAGAAAACCAGGCATTTGATACCCACGTGGCAAGACATGGACGTACTCGAATCCATCAGTAAAGCCCTGAGACCTCTGACTGAGTTTACTGATGCCCTATCAGGAGAAGATTACGTAAGCGTGTCTTAATTAAAGCCTGTGCTCCATCTGTTTAACGAAATGATTGTGGCACCACAGGAGGATGACACTCAACTTACTAAAAACATAAAAGACAAAATCCTGGAGTACTTGAATGAGAAATACGCTGATCCAGACACTGAAAACCTTCTTGACATGGCATCTTTTGTAGACCCTCGATTCAGAACAAAGTACATCAAGGTGGAGAAGGTTGAGTATATCATGTCAAAGGCTGCTGCTGAGATTGAAGAAATGGTGGTGAATCAAAATGCAGAGAGTCCTGTTGCTACTCAGCCGGAAACAGAAGAAGCAGTAGCTGATCCAGCAGTGCCAGCTAAGAAGCACAAAGGTTTAGGTAGTTACTTCAAAAAGAAAGCAACACAGCAAGTACCTCCCCTCTCCAACAGAGACCTCATTGACTTTGAACTAAAGAGCTACCTGCAAACCATGGAGACTGACAGCAAAACTGATCCTTTACAGTGGTGGAAACGGCATGAAATGAATTTTCCAAAGTTGTCCAATTTGGCTAAGAAATATCTCTGCATTCCAGTCATAAGTTCTCCGTCTGAACGTGCCTTTAACACAAGTGGCAACATAGTCTCTGGCTTCAGCACAGACCTGTGGCAAGTGACTATGGACCAATAGTGGAGCACATTAATGAAAAATCGTTCACTTTGTGGTACAAGCGCCAAATTTGGTACACAAGTGCTTTTGGACCTACTATCTCATAAAAGTACGTTGCCCACTTGAACAAACAAAGTGGCCACCATTTTTCAAGATGGCCGCCATTGGAAGTGGTTTGAAACAGCGTTTGAACTATATTTTGATTGAATAGTCCTATTCTGATGGTTTATACATTGAAATATGTGTTTTTGCACATGAGAAATACAACTCTGCATTTAGAAAATCAAAATTATTGAATATTATGATGATACAATGCGAATTAAATGAAAAAAACACTCACAAACAAAGACATTAGTTTCACTTAAAGCTTTTGGACCTGTAAGCTACTTGTAGGGGAGGCCACGTAGAGGCTGTCTTTGTCTCCCCCATTTTTTTTTTTTTTTTTTTTTTTAGATAACGGTATAAAAACACAGAAAAGGTGTCAAAGCATAGGCTGCATGTTTAACGATCCAGAACTTGAATCAACATAACTTAAAAAATAATAATACAAATATCCAACTCAAACATTCAACTTAAACTTGGTTGTTCTATTTTCTTAGCCCTCACATGCACAGGCACACAACTGTGTGCACTTCAGGCCAAAGCGATAGCATTTGCATCGTCCTTGGCATTCAGTCTTGCAGCCACATTTTGTCAACTGCTCACAAGTCTGAGCAATGGGTGGAAGGGTTGTCCAGAGAACTTGCCAGATCTGACCATCTTTTTGCCAGCCCCAGTTGGCAGGACTTTCAGTTTGCATTTTGCACACTGTTGCTTGGCCCCATATGCAGGCAGCTTGGAAAGCAGACCGTTTCACATGCTGAACGAGGGATGCGCTTGTTGGTGGAATGGCATCATAAGACCTTTGCTTCCGAGCAAACAAGTCCAGTCTTGCCTCATCAACCTTGCATGTAGTACTTTGCTTGTCATACATGGTGATGACAAACTTCTCAAGGATGTTGAGGTCTGCATCTTCTATGATAGGTGGGTATTGGCTGAGCTTTTTGAAGACAGGACTAACTTCAGGGCAAACCTCCCATGCTTGCCATGCACTTTTCTTGCTTTTACCACGGAAAGCTGACACAACATCGCAGCCAGTGAAGGCATGGAAGAACAGCATGCCACTGGATTTCTCTGGGCCAAGATTCACCACCATATCATGAATTGGCAACCACCCTGGCCAAATTCTATCCAGATCTTTCCAAGCCTGCATCCTGAAGAGTCGCAAAAACATTGACTGCAACCACAAGAATATCTGTGTCGCATGCCTTAATCAACACAGACTTTATCTGTTGCTTGGTTGCATGAAGAGCATGTGTGAAGATTCTGGAGTCAGCTTCTTCGTGGTTGCAAGGACTTAAACCTTCAAGGCTGATGGGTTTGTTTGAAAGAGCCTGCTCTCCTTTGGTCACAACTACGACATTGTCAGGACACAAGGTCACTATCTTCTCTGCTAGGAACCCAAAGAGTTCAGTCTTGTTTTCATTGTCTCGCAAGAAGCTTTTCCAGTTGGGCGGTAGTTTGGTTTTGCCGGTCACTCTACGTCGACCTCCCTTACCTCTGTTTGACCTTGTTTCAGCCTTCAGGCTTGAAGTCCAGTAGACATCAAAAATTATGTCTGTTCGCTCATACTTTGATGAGTATGCCTGGATCTTTGGAACTACATCTTGGACAGCATATTCCTCAAAGGTCTTTGATGTCTTTGGAGACAATGAATACACAAGAGAGGAACCATCAATGATAATAGCACCACATTCTGGTTGTTTGTCAGGAGGAGAAATGGTAGCTTCCAAAATGTTTGCAAGCTGAGACTTCTGGCCGTAGTAGAGTTTCCCTGTGTCGCTCAGTGCTGCAGGGAAAGACTGATTCTCATGCTTAAAGAACTCAAGCAGGTCACACTCTCGTGATTGGCAGGATATAAAGAGCTGTGAGAACAGGCGACAGTCATCTTTGAGTACCTGCTTCTTCATGTCACTGCAAGCTGAAGCTGCTTCTTGGCGAAAGAAGTCAACTTTGTTCTTTTTAATCGGCCTATAGAAGGAAGTCTCATCACCCAGACCATTGAAAAAGTCTCTGAAGGCAACTTGACCTTTCTCCAAGTGAGTTCTTACAAGCTCAGCAGCACTGGGATGTGCAATGTTTTTTGTGTCCAATGTGAGCAGATCTTTGGACTCTTCCTGAAAAGGATTACCCAGATCCTTCATCACAGCAAACAACCTCTGGACCTTGTCAGTGAAGGACTTCTGAGACTGACGAGTCTGCTCATGATGCCTGATATCTTCAGTTGCTTCATTGACCTCAGATGCCAACTCATACTGGTTGACTAACTGGCTAACTTCTGGTCCAGACACCATCCACCGCCTCAGTGCAGATGGATCCTCAGTAACTCCAATGGCACCACCATCACCTTTAACAACTGCATTAGCCTGCTCGTGAGCTTGGTCAATGGCTATGCCTGAGAACTCCCTGTGAGTCTTGTGGACCACAAACTTTCCCAGCTGAAATTCATTGAAAATCTGAGGGTGAGTTTGCTCCAAAGAAACCATGTCTCTGAGGTGAATGGGGAGCCATCGAGCATAGTTCACATTGTTGTTTGCAAAGAAGAAGGGGATTAGAGCAGACAGTGCTTGACAATACAAGTTGAAGTTAGCCTCTCTGAAAGACCTGACCAGCGAGAAAATCACCAATTCCATTGACAACACAAGCTCCCAGAATTGAAACTGAGGACTCTCCTTCCTGCACTTCTCACACCAGTCATTGAAATTCAGCGCTCCATCATTCTGATCTGCACAATGGTACTCATATGCTTCCTTTCGGAGCATGTACAGACAGCATGCTGTAACTTGGTGCATGTGGCGTGTTCTTGTGACACTTGAGGCAGAAAGAAAGGAGTCAGCTGTTCCTGAAGAGGCCACCACAGCCTCCACAAGAGCACCTGTCCACCCACTACTCTGAAGCAGGGTCCCAAGTGATCTGAATGCAGCCATCTCTATGTGGAGACCGCCAAACATTACAACAAATTTGTCCTCACCATACAGGTCAGGCCAGTGCCACTGGACTTGTTTGGCAATAGAATAAATAGGCTGGTCTGCAGTTATCACAGGGACCTGACCAGGGTTGAGGTGTGCAATAGCATCCCTGACTTTGTTCATGGTATGCCTCACTGTGGCAATAGAATGGGCCTCATCGCGAAGAAGGGGGAAGAGTGAGGTAATGCTCACATCAAATGCAAGACCTTGCTTCTTCTCTGCATGGTGAGCTGACCAAGTGATGTTAACCTCATCATCTACATCTTGTGTTAGGCTAACCTTCTGCAGCCATTCATATTCATTTGTCAGGAGGAGAGTTGGCAGAGATGCATATGTGACATTGCCCTTTGGAGGAGATGGCTTCTTTTTTGTGAAGAAAGCAGGGTGGACATTTGTATAGGAATCAGGAAGTTCCAGGACTTTCTTTACACTGCTGTTCTTAATAAGAATTGGTTCTCGAACTTCGCCTTGATTTTCTGATGATGTATGTTGGAAGATGGAGATGCTGGTTCCATGAAATGATGAAGTCGCAGTTGTAGATGAAGGATTGTAATCGATGTTATCCATTGCACTTGTGCAGAAGAGGCCTTTTCTTAGTTTGGGGGGACAAAC
>VONZ01003758.1:0-16905 GCA_012976165.1 Labeo catla | reverse complement strand
TGCGCTACCATCCTTAACACTAGGCCAAGTTGATTATTGAGGTGGGGATTAAGGACAACAGTTTGTCAGGAAGCCAGTTTATTTCCTCAGCTGAAGGACGCTCCTTTTCACTAGGACCGTTTGATCAAAAGTTCCTTTCTTTTTTCACAGTCTGTAAAAAAAAAAATACAGAAACAGCAGCCTAAGCCATCTCTAACTGGTCTCCCATCCATAAACAGACCATGCTGGAGGCTGCTTAGCTTTACTGAGGAACCAAATTTTAGCTACTGCAGGTAAAGGACACGATTTTTCTGAAGCAGCTGATAGACGTGCTCTAATAGAGGGGTAGCGCATCCTGATAGCCTCAATATGGCCGTCAGGATGCGCTACCATCTTAAACAGTAGGTCAAGTTGATAACATACATGTCAGGGAATGAGCGCCCCCTGCTGATCTGCCAAATAATAACTGGCCCCAGCAGCCCTTGAGGTCTTGTCATATTGATCAGCCACCCAAGTACAGACCAGGCTCTGGTCTCCTTAGCTTTTAGAAAGGAACCAGGCTCTGGCTACTGCATGCAGAAGAGATACTTGCTGTCGATACAGTAATAAAGCTGCTCCAACATAGGGGTAGCGCATTTTGACAAGCTCAATACCCGCCGTCAGAATGCGCTACCATCCTTAACACTAGGCCAAGTTGATTATTGAGGTGGGGATTAAGGACAACAGTTTGTCAGGAAGCCAGTTTATTTCCTCAGCTGAAGGACGCTCCTTTTCACAAGGACCGTTTGATCAAAAGTTCCATTCTTTTTACAGTCTGTGAAAAAAAAATACAGAAACAGCAGCCTAAGCCTTCTCTAACTGGTCTCCCATCCATAAACAGCCCATGCTGGAGGCTGCTTAGCTTTACTGAGGAACCAAATTTTAGCTACTACAGGCAAAGGACACGATTTTTCAGAAACAGCTGATAGACGTGCTCTAATAAAGGGGTAGCGGATCCTGATAGCCTCAATATGGCCGTCAGGATGCGCTGCCATCTCATCAGTAGGTCAAGTTGATTACATACATGTCAGGGAATGAGCGCCCCCTGCTGGTCGGCCAAATAATACAAGCAAGCTAGGACTTCTCATATTGCTCAGCCACCCAAGTATAGACCAGGCTCTGGTCACCCTAGCTTTTAGAAAGGAACCAGGATCTGGCTACTGCATGCAAAAGAGATAGTTGCTGTCAGTACATTAATAAAGCTGCTCCAACAGAGGGGTAGCGCATTCTGACAAGCTCAATACCCGCCGCCAGGATGTGCTACCATCCTTAACACTAGGCCAAGTTCATTATTGAGGTGGGGATTAAGGACAACAGTTTGTCAGGAAGCCAGTTTATTTCCTCAGCTGAAGGACGCTCCTTTTCACAAGGACCGTTTGATCAAAAGTTCCATTCTTTTTACAGTCTGTAAAAAAAACAATAGAGAAACAGCAGCCTAAGCCTTCTCTAACTGGTCTCCCATCCATAAACAGACCATGCTGGAGGCTGCTTAGCTTTACTGAGGAACCAAATTTTAGCTACTGCAGGTAAAGGACATGATTTTTCGGAAGCAGCTGATAGACGTGCTCTAATAGAGGGGTAGCGCATCCTGATGGCCTCAATATGGCCGTCAGGATGCGCTACCATCTTAAACAGTAGGTCAAGTTGATAACATACATGTCAGGGAATGAGCGCCCCCTGCTGATCGGCCAAATAATAACTGGCCCTAAAGTGTTCCTTTTGAGGTCTTCGTCATATTGATCAGTTATTGACAAGTCCAGGGACGACTATACTTCGGTCTCCTTAGTTTAGAAAGGAAACTAGGCTCTGGCTACTCGCATTTCGCAGAAGAGATACTTCGCTGTCGACACAGTAATGCTTCCAACATAGGGTAGCGATTCTGACAAGCTCAATAATTCCTCGCCAGGATGCTTTGCGTACCATCCTTAACACTAGCCATTGATTTATTGGAGGTGGGATATGATACCAGCTCTGTCAGGAAGCCAGTTTATTTCCTCATTGAAGGGACGCCTCCTTTCTCACAAGGACCGCTTGATCAATAGTTCCATCTCCTACAGTCTGTACCGACAGAAACAGCAGCTCCAAGCCCTTCTTAACTGGTCTCCCCATTCATAAACACCATGCCGGAGGCCGCGCTCTTAGCCTTTTACCGAGGAACCAAATTTTAGCTACTGCAGGTAAAGGACATGATTTTTCAGAAGCAGCTGATAGACGTGCTCTAATAGAGGGGTAGCGCATCCTGATAGCCTCAATATGGCCGTCAGGATGCGCTACCATCTTAAACAGTAGGTCAACTTGATAACATACATGTCAGGGAATGAGCGCCCCCTGCTGATCGGCCAAATAATAACTGGCCCCAGCAGCCCTTGAGGTCTTGTCATATTGATCAGCCACCCAAGTACAGACCAGGCTCTGGTCTCCTTAGCTTTTAGAAAGGAACCAGACTCTGGCTACTGCATGCAAAAGACATACTTGCTGTCGGTACAGTAATAAAGCTGCTCCAACAGAGGGGTAGCGCATGCTGACAAGCTCAATACCCGCCGTCAGGATGCGCTACCATCCTTAACACTAGACCAAGTTGATTATTGAGGTGGGGATTAAGGACAACAGTTTGTCAGGAAGCCAGTTTATTTCCTCAGCTGAAGAACGCTCCTTTTCACAAGGACCGTTTGATCAAAAGTTCCATTCTTTTCACAGTCTGTAAAAAAAAAAATACAGAAACAGCAGCCTAAGCCTTCTCTAACTGGTCTCCCATCCATAAACAGACCATGCTGGCGGCTGCTTAGCTTTACTGAGGAACCAAATTTTAGCTACTACAGGCAAAGGACAAGATTTTTCAGAGGCAGCTGATAGACGTGCTCTAATAGAGGGGTAGCGCATCCTGATAGCCTCAATATGGCCGTCAGGATGCGCTGCCATCTCATCAGTAGGTCAAGTTGATTACATACATGTCAGGGAATGAGCGCCCCCTGCTGGTCGGCCAAATAATAGAAGCAAGCTAGGTCTTCTCCTATTGCTCAGCCACCCGTTGGCAGACCAGGCCTGGTCTCCAGCCTTTTGGTAGAAAGGAACCAGGCCTTGGCTACCGCGAATGCAAAAGAGGATAATTTGGCTACAATAATAAAGCTGTTCCCAACAGAGGGGTAGCGATTCGACAAGCTCAATATCCGCCGGCTGTGGATGCGCTTACCATCCCAACACTAGGCCAAGTTGCTGATTATTGAGGGGATTACATTAAATAGCCGCCAGAAGCTAGCATATTCATTGAAGGACGCCTCAGCTGCGACCGTTTGATCAAAAGTTCCATTCTTTTTACAGTCTGTAAAAAAAAAAATACAGAAACAACAGCCTAAGCCATCTCTAACTGGTCTCCCATCCATAAACAGACCATGCTGGAGGCTGCTTAGCTTTACTGAGGAACCAAATTTTAGCTACTGCAGGTAAAGGACATGATTTTTCAGAAGCAGCTGATAGACGTGCTCTAATAGAGGGGTAGCGCATCCTGATGGCCTCAATATGGCCGTCAGGATGCGCTACCATCTTAAACAGTAGGTCAAGTTGATAATATACATGTCAGGGAATGAGCGCCCCCTGCTGATCGGCCAAATAATAACTGGCCCCAGCAGCCCTTGAGGTCTTGTCATATTGATCAGCCACTCAAGTACAGACCAGGCTCTGGTCTCCTTAGCTTTTAGAAAGGAACCAGGCTCTGGCTACTGCATGCAGAAGAGATACTTGCTGTCGATACAGTAATAAAGCTTCTCCAACATAGGGGTAGCGCATTCTGACAAGCTCAATCCCCGCCGTCAGGATGCGCTACCATCCTTAACACTAGGCCAAGTTGATTATTGAGGTGGGGATTAAGGACAACAGTTTGTCAGGAAGCCAGTTTATTTCCTCAGCTGAAGGACGCTCCTTTTCACAAGGACCGTTTGATCAAAAGTTCCTTTCTTTTTTCACAGTCTGTAAAAAAAAATTACAGAAACAGCAGCCTAAGCCATCTCTAACTGGTCTCCCATCCATAAACAGACCATGCTGGAGGCTGCTTAGCTTTACTGAGGAACCAAATTTTAGCTACTACAGGCAAAGGACAAGATTTTTCAGAGGCAGCTGATAGACGTGCTCTAATAGAGGGGTAGCGCATCCTGATAGCCTCAATATGGCCATCAGGATGCGCTGCCATCTCATCAGTAGGTCAAGTTGATTACATACATGTCAGGGAATGAGCGCCCCCTGCTGATCGGCCAAATAATAACTGGCCCCAGCAGCCCTTGAGGTCTTCTCATATTGCTCAGCCACCCAAGTACAGACCAGGCTTTGGTCTCCCTAGCTTTTAGAAAGGAACCAGGCTCTGGCTACTGCATGCAGAAGAGATACTTCCTGTCGGTACCGTAATAAAGCTGCTCCAACAGAGGGGTAGCGCATTCTGACAAGCTCAATACCCGCCGTCAGGATGCGCTACCATCCTTAACACTAGGCCAAGTTGATTATTGAGGTGGGGATTAAGGACAACAGTTTGTCAGGAAGCCAGTTTATTTCCTCAGCTGAAGGACGCTCCTTTTCACAAGGACCGTTGGATCAAAAGTTCCATTCTTTTTACAGTCTGTAAAAAAAAAATACAGAAACAGCAGCCTAAGCCTTCTCTAACTGGTCTCCCATCCATAAACAGACCATGCGGGAGGCTGCTTAGCTTTACTGAGGAACCAAATTTTAGCTACTGCAGGTAAAGGACACGATTTTTCTGAAGCAGCTGATAGACGTGCTCTAATAGAGGGGTAGCGCATCCTGATAGCCTCAATATGGCCGTCAGGATGCGCTACCATCTTAAACAGTAGGTCAAGTTGATAACATACATGTCAGGAAATGAGTGCCCCCTGCTGATCGGCCAAATAATAACTGGCCCCAGCAGCCCTTGAGGTCTTCTCATATTGCTCAGCCACCCAAGTACAGACCAGGCTCTGGTCTCCCTAGCTTTTAGAAAGGAACCAGGATCTGGCTACTGCATGCAAAAGAGATACTTGCTGTCGGTACAGTAATAAAGCTGCTCCAACATAGGGGTAGCGCATTTTGACAAGCTCAATACCCGCCGTCAGGATGCGCTACCATCCTTAACACTAAGCCAAGTTGATTATTGAGGTGGGGATTAAGGACAACAGTTTGTCAGGAAGCCAGTTTATTTCCTCAGCTGAAGGACACTCCTTTTCATGAGGACCGTTTGATCAAAAGTTCCTTTCTTTTTACAGTCTGTAAAAAAAAAAAATACAGAAACAACAGCCTAAGCCATCTCTAACTGGTCTCCCATCCATAAACAGACCATGCTGCAAGCTGCTTAGCTTTACTGAGGAACCAAATTTTAGCTACTGCAGGCAAAGGACACAATTTTTCAGAAGCAGCTGATAGACGTGCTCTAATAGAGGGGTAGCGCATCCTGATAGCCTCAATATGGCCGTCAGGATGCGCTACCATCTTAAACAGTAGGTCAAGTTGATAACATACATGTCAGGGAATGAGCGCCCCCTGCTGATCGGCCAAATAATAACTGGCCCCAGCAGCCCTTGAGGTCTTGTCATATTGATCAGCCACCCAAGTACAGACCAGGCTCTGGTCTCCTTAGCTTTTAGAAAGGAACCAGACTCTGGCTACTGCATGCAAAAGACATACTTGCTGTCGGTACAGTAATAAAGCTGCTCCAACAGAGGGGTAGCGCATGCTGACAAGCTCAATACCCGCCGTCAGGATGCGCTACCATCCTTAACACTAGACCAAGTTGATTATTGAGGTGGGGATTAAGGACAACAGTTTGTCAGGAAGCCAGTTTATT
The DNA here is from genome assembly GCA_012976165.1 of Labeo catla. Classification (NCBI taxonomy): domain Eukaryota; kingdom Metazoa; phylum Chordata; class Actinopteri; order Cypriniformes; family Cyprinidae; genus Labeo; species Labeo catla. The sequence goes on along the minus strand of VONZ01003758.1, from coordinate 11,066 downwards.
TTCTCAGCTGAAGGACGCTCCTTTTCACAAGGACCGTTTGATCAAAAGTTCCATTCTTTTTACAGTCTGTAAAAAAAAAAAAAACAGAAACAGCAGCCTAAGCCATCTCTAACTGGTCTCCCATCCATAAACAGACCATGCTGGAGGCTGCTTAGCTTTACTGAGGAACGAAATTTTAGCTACTACAGGCAAAGGACACGATTTTTCAGAGGCAGCTGATAGACGTGCTCTAATACAGGGGTAGCGCATCCTGATAGCCTAAATATTGGTCGTCAGGATGCGCTGCCATCTCATCAGTAGGTCAAGTTGATTACATACATGTCAGGGAATGAGCGCCCCCTGCTGGTCGGCCAAATAATAGAAGCAAGCTAGGTCTTCTCATATTGCTCAGCCACCCAAGTACAGACCAGGCTCTGGTCTCCCTAGCTTTTAGAAAGGAACCAGGCTCTGGCTACTGCATGCAGAAGAGATACTTGCTGTCGGTACCGTAATAAAGCTGCTCCAACAGAGGGGTAGCGCATGCTGACAAGCTCAATACCCGCAGTCAGGATGCGCTACCATCCTTAACACTAGGCCAAGTTGATTATTGAGGTGGGGATTAAGGACAACAGTTTGTCAGGAAGCCAGTTTATTTCCTCAGCTGAAGGACGCTCCTTTTCACAAGGACCGTTTGATCAAAAGTTTCATTCTTTTTACAGTCTGTAAAAAAAAAAATAAAAAGAAACAGCAATCTAAGCCTTCTCTAATTGGTCTCCCATCCCTAAACAGACCATGCTGGAGGCTGCTTAGCTTTACTGAAGCACCAGATTTTAGCTACTGCAAGCAAAGGACATGATTTATTAAAAGGAACTGACAGACATGCTCTAATAGAGGGGTAGCGCATCCTGATAGCCTCAGTATGGCCGTCAGGATGCGCTACCATCTTAAACAATAGGTCAAGCTGACTACATACATGTCAGGGAATGAGCGCCCCCTGCTGATCGGCCAAATAATAACTGGCCCCAGCAGCCCTTGAGGTCTTCTCATATTGCTCAGCCACCCAAGTACAGACCAGGCTCTGGTCTCCCTAGCTTTTAGAAAGGAACCAGGATCTGGCTACTGCATGCAAAAGAGATACTTGCTGTCGGTACATTAATAAAGCTGCTCCAACAGAGGGGTAGCGCATGCTGACAAGCTCAATACCCGCCGTCAGGATGCGCTACCATCCTTAACACTAGGCCAAGTTGATTATTGAGGTGGGGATTAAGGACAACAGTTTGTCAGGAAGCCAGTTTATTTCCTCAGCTGAAGGACGCTCCTTTTCACAAGGACCGTTTGATCAAAAGTTCCATTCTTTTTACAGTCTGTAAAAAAAAAATACAGAAACAGCAGCCTAAGCCTTCTCTAACTGGTCTCCCATCCATAAACAGACCATGCTGGAGGCTGCTTAGCTTTACTGAGGAACCAAATTTTAGCTACTACAGGCAAAGGACACGATTTTTCAGAAACAGCTGATAGACGTGCTCTAATAGAGGGGTAGCGCATCCTGATAGCCTCAATATGGCCGTCAGGATGCGCTGCCATCTCATCAGTAGGTCAAGTTGATTACATACATGTCAGGGAATGAGCGCCCCCTGCTGGTCGGCCAAATAATACAAGCAAGCTAGGACTTCTCATATTGCTCAGCCACCCAAGTATAGACCAGGCTCTGGTCTCCCTAGCTTTTAGAAAGGAACCAGGATCTGGCTACTGCATGCAAAAGAGATAGTTGCTGTCAGTACATTAATAAAGCTGCTCCAACAGAGGGGTAGCGCATTCTGACAAGCTCAATACCCGCCGTCAGGATGTGCTACCATCCTTAACACTAGGCCAAGTTGATTATTGAGGTGGGGATTAAGGACAACAGTTTGTCAGGAAGCCAGTTTATTTCCTCAGCTGAAGGACACTCCTTTTCATGAGGACCGTTTGATCAAAAGTTCCTTTCTTTTTACAGTCTGTAAAAAAAAAAAATACAGAAACAACAGCCTAAGCCATCTCTAACTGGTCTCCCATCCATAAACAGACCATGCTGCAAGCTGCTTAGCTTTACTGAGGAACCAAATTTTAGCTACTGCAGGCAAAGGACACAATTTTTCAGAAGCAGCTGATAGACGTGCTCTAATAGAGGGGTAGCGCATCCTGATAGCCTCAATATGGCCGTCAGGATGCGCTACCATCTTAAACAGTAGGTCAAGTTGATAACATACATGTCAGGGAATGAGTGCCCCCTGCTGATCGGCCAAATAATAACTGGCCCCAGCAGCCCTTGAGGTCTTGTCATATTGATCAGCCACCCAAGTACAGACCAGGCTCTGGTCTCCTTAGCTTTTAGAAAGGAACCAGACTCTGGCTACTGCATGCAAAAGACATACTTGCTGTCGGTACAGTAATAAAGCTGCTCCAACAGAGGGGTAGCGCATGCTGACAAGCTCAATACCCGCCGTCAGGATGCGCTACCATCCTTAACACTAGACCAAGTTGATTATTGAGGTGGGGATTAAGGACAACAGTTTGTCAGGAAGCCAGTTTATTTCCTCAGCTGAAGGACGCTCCTTTTCACAAGGACCGTTTGATCAAAAGTTCCATTCTTTTTACAGTCTGTAAAAAAAAAAAAAACAGAAACAGCAGCCTAAGCCATCTCTAACTGGTCTCCCATCCATAAACAGACCATGCTGGAGGCTGCTTAGCTTTACTGAGGAACCAAACTTTAGCTACTGCAGGTAAAGGACATGCTTTTTCAGAAGCAGCTGATAGACGTGCTCTAATAGAGGGGTAGCGCATCCTGATAGCCTCAATATGGCCGTCAGGATGCGCTGCCATCTCATCAGTAGGTCAAGTTGATTACATACATGTCAGGGAATGAGCGCCCCCTGCTGGTCGGCCAAATAATAGAAGCAAGCTAGGGCTTCTCATATTGCTCAGCCACCCAAGTACAGACCAGGCTCTGGTCTCCCTAGCTTTTAGAAAGGAACCAGGATCTGGCTACAGCATGCATAAGAGATAGTTGCTGTCAGTACATTAATAAAGCTGCTCCAACAGAGGGGTAGCGCATTCTGACAAGCTCAATACCCACCGTCAGGATGTTCTACCATCCTTAACACTAGGCCAAGTTGATTATTGAGGTGGGGATTAAGGACAACAGTTTGTCAGGAAGCCAGTTTATTTCCTCAGCTGAAGGACGCTCCTTTTCATAAGGACCGTTTGATCAAAAGTTCCTTTCTTTTTACAGTCTGTAAAAAAAAAAAATACAGAAACAACAGCCTAAGCCATCTCTAAATGGTCTCCCATCCATAAACAGACCATGCTGGAGGCTGCTTAGCTTTACTGAGGAACCAAATTTTAGCTACTGCAGGCAAAGGACACAATTTTTCAGAAGCAGCTGATAGACGTGCTCTAATAGAGGGATAGCGCATCCTGATAGCCTCAATATGGCCGTCAGGATGCGCTACCATCTTAAACAGTAGGTCAAGTTGATAACATACATGTCAGGGAATGAGCACCCCCTGCTGATCGGCCAAATAATAACTGGCCCCAGCAGCCCTTGAGGTCTTCTCATATTGCTCAGCCACCCAAGTACAGACCAGGCTCTGGTCTCCCTAGCTTTTAGAAAGGAACCAGGCTCTGGCTACTGCATGCAGAAGAGATACTTGCTATCGGTAAATTAATAAAGCTGCTCCCACAGAGGGGTAGCGCATTCTGACAAGCTCAATACCCGCCGTCAGGATGCGCTACCATCCTTAACACTAGGCCAAGTTGATTATTGAGGTGGGGATTAAGGACAACAGTTTGTCAGGAAGCCAGTTTATTTCCTCAGCTGAAGGACGCTCCTTTTCACAAGGACCGTTTGATCAATAGTTCCATTCTTTTTACAGTCTGTAAAAAAAAAATACAGAAACAGCAGCCTAAGCCTTCTCTAACTGGTCTCCCATTCATAAACAGACTATGCTGGAGGCTGCTTAGCTTTACTGAGGAACCAAATTTTAGCTACTGCAGGTAAAGGACATGATTTTTCAGAAGCAGCTGATAGACGTGCTCTAATAGAGGGGTAGCGCATCCTGATAGCCTCAATATGGCCGTCAGGATGCGCTACCATCTTAAACAGTAGGTCAAGTTGATTAAATACATGTCAGGGAATGAGCGCCCCCTGCTGGTCTGCCAAATAATAACTGGCCCCAGCAGCACGCTAGGTCTTCTCGTCAGAAGGTGAGCCACCCAAGTACAGACCAGGCTCTGGTCTCCTTAGCTTTTAGAAAGGAACCAGGCTCTGGCTACTGCATGCAGAAGAGATACTTGCTGTCGATACAGTAATAAAGCTGCTCCAATATAGGGGTAGCGCATTTTGACAAGCTCAATACCCGCCGTCAGGATGCGCTACCATCCTTAACACTAGGCCAAGTTGATTATTGAGGTGGGGATTAAGGACAACAGTTTGTCAGGAAGCCAGTTTATTTCCTCAGCTGAAGGACGCTCCTTTTCACAAGGACCGTTTGAGCAAAAGTTCCATTCTTTTTACAGTCTGTAAAAAAAAAATACAGAAACAGCAGCCTAAGCCTTCTCTAACTGGTCTCCCATCCATAAACAGACCATGCTGGAGGTTACTTGGCTTTACTGAGGAACCAAAGTTCAGCTACTGCAGGAAAAGGACATTTTTTTAAAAAAGCAGCTGATAGACGTGCAGGCAAAGGACATGTATAATAGAGGGGTAGCGCTGGAGGCTGCTTAGCTTTACTGAGGAACCAAAGTTTAGCTACTGCAGGCAAAGGACACGATTTTTCAGAAACAGCTGATAGACGTGCTCTAATAGAGGGGTAGCGCATCCTGATAGCCTCAATATGGCTGTCAGGATGCGCTACCATCTTAAACAGTAGGTCAAGTTGATAACATACATGTCGGGGAATGAGCGCCCCCTGCTGATCGGCCCAATAGTAACTGGCCCCAGCAGCCCTTGAAGTCTTCTTATATTGATCAGCCACCCAAGTATAGACCAGGCTCTCGTCTCCCTAGCTTTTAGAAAGGAACCAGGCTCTGGCTACTGCATGCAGAAGAGATACTTGCTGTCGGTACCTTAATACAGCTGCTCCAACAGAGGGGTAGCGCATTCTGACACTCTCAATACCCGCCGTCAGGATGCGCTACCATACTTAACACTAGGCCAAGTTGATTATTGAGGTGGGGATTAAGGACAACAGTTTGTCAGGAAGCCAGTTTATTTCCTCAGCTGAAGGACGCTCCTTTTCACAAGGACCGTTTGATCAAAAGTTCCATTCTTTTTACAGTCTGTAAAAAAAAAATACAGAAACAGCAGCCTAAGCCTTCTCTAACTGGTCTCCCATCCATAAACAGACCATGCTGGAGGCTACTTGGCTTTACTGAGGAACCAAAGTTCAGCTACTGCAGGAAAAGGACATTTTTTAAAAAGCAGCTGATAGACGTGCAGGCAAAGGACATGTATAATAGAGGGTAGCGCTGGAGGCTGCTTAGCTTTACTGAGGAACCAAAGTTTAGCTACTGCAGGCAAAGGACATGATTACCCAGAATCAGCTGATAGACGTGCTCTAATAGGGGTATGCATCCTGATAGCCTCAATATGGCGTCAGGATGCGCTACCATCTTAAACAGTAGGTCAAGTTGATTACATACATGTCAGGGAAGAGCGCCCCCTGCTGATCGGCCAAATAATAACTGGCCCCAGCATCCCTTGAAGTCTTCCATATTGATCAGCCACCCAAGTACAGACCAGGCTTCTGGTCTCCTTAGCTTTTAGAAAGGAACCAGGATCTGGCTACTGCATGCAAAGAGATGCTTGCTGTCGGTACATTAATAAAGCTGCTCCAACAGGGTAGCGCATTCTGACAAGCTCAATACCCGCCGTCAGGATGCGCTACCATCCTTAACACTAGGCCAAGTTGATTATTGAGGTGGGGATTAAGGACAACAGTTTGTCAGTAAGCCAGTTTATTTCCCTCAGTTGAAGGACGCTCCTTTTCAAAGGACCGTTTGATCAAAAGTTCCATTCATTTTACGGTCTGTAAAAAAAAAAAAACAGAAAAAGCAGCCTAAGCCTTCTCTAACTGGTCTCCCATCCATAAACAGACCATGCTGGAGGTTACTTGGCTTTACTGAGGAACCAAAGTTCAGCTACTGCAGGAAAAGGACATTTTTTTTAAAAAGTAGCTGATAGACGTGCAGGCAAAGGACATGTATAATAGAGGGGTAGCGCTGGAGGCTGCTTAGCTTTACTGAGGAACCAAATTTTAGCTACTGCAGGCAAAGGACACGATTTTTCAGAAGCAGCTGATAGACGTGCTCTAATAGAGGGGTAACGCATCCTGATAGCCTCAATATGGCCGTCAGGATGCACTACCATCTTAAACAGTAGGTCAAGTTGATTACATACATGTCAGGGAATGAGCGCCCCCTGCTGGTCGGCCAAAAAATAACTGGCTCCAGCAGCGCGCTAGGTCTTCTCATATTGGTCAGCCACCCAAGTACAGACCAGGCTCTGGTCTCCCTAGCTTTTAGAAAGGAACCAGGATCTGGCTACTGCATGCAAAAGACATATTTGCTGTCGGTACCTTAATAAAGCTGCTCCAACAGAGGGGTAGCGTATGCTGACAAGCTCAATACCCGCCGTCAGGATGCGCTACCATCCTTAACACTAGGCCAAGTTGATTATTGAGGTGGGGATTAAGGACAACAGTTTGTCAGGAAGCCAGTTTATTTCCTCAGCTGAAGGACGCTCCTTTTCACAAGGACCGTTTGATCAAGAGTTCCATTCATTTCACAGTCTGTAAAAAAAAAAAACCAGAATCAGCAGCCTAAGCCTTCTCTAACTGGTCTCCCATCCATAAACAGACCATGCTGGAGGTTGCTTAGCTTTACTGAGGAACCAAAGTTTAGCTACTACAGGCAAAGGACATTTTTTTTAAAAAGCAGCTGATAGACGTGCTCTAATAGAGGGGTAGCGCATCCTGATAGCCTCAATATGGACGTCAGGATGCCCTACCATCTTAAACAGTAGGTCAAGTTGATTACATACATGTCAGGGAATGAGCGCCCCCTGCTGGTTGGCCAAATAATAGAAGCAAGCTAGGTCTTCTCATATTGCTCAGCCACCCAAGTACAGACCAGGCTCTGGTCTCCCTAGCTTTTAGAAAGGAAACAGACCATGCTGGAGCCTGCTTAGCTTTACTGAGGAACCAAATTTTAGCTACTGCAGGCAAAGGACATGATTTTTCCGAAGCAGCTGATAGACATGCTCTAATAGAGGGGTTGCGCATCCTGATCATCCAGCCTCAATATGGCCATTAGGATGTGCTACCATCTTAAACAGTAGGTCAAATTGATTACATACATGTCAGGGAATGAGAGCCCCCTGCTGGTCGGCTAGAGCCGCTTTTCCACTATCGGGCCGAACCATTGTCTTTGCTTAACCGTTCCGTTCCGTGCAGATCCGGGCCAGTCAGCACGTATACGGTTTCATTTTCCACTGTGGTGCTGATAACGAAAGTCTTTGGAATGTAAATACAAATGCGTTAGTCGTTGCCTTGGTAACGCAATTGTAATTTAAACAGCGATATGGACGATGATCAGATATTTCTGTTTTTAGCGATTCCTTTTTTTATCTGATATTTACTTTGTTAAATAACAGAAAAAAGGACAACTCCTGGCGCAAAAAATAAAATAAAAGGCGACGAGAAGTATAACGTACCAACAAATGCTGAGGGGATATGCATTCCAGCGGAGATGGACACAGAAGATAAAAATCCTTTCTAAAAATACTACATTTATTGACAGTATTATTGACATTAATGCATGAGCTATGAATGAAGCGTAGCTGTTTACTTGGCTGTTTGATCAAATAGCGTGCTTCTGCTTAGCACACACACTCTATCAGCACTGTTCAGCATGGTTGTCCAACTGTGCCAAGAATTCCGGGCCGAGAACGGTTTGTAATCGTGCCCGATAGTGGAAAAGCGGCTTAGGTCTTCTCATATTGGTCAGCCGTATGAAACCGTATGAAATGAAACCGTATCCTCCAACAGAGGGGTAGCGCATGCTGACAAGCTCAATACCCACCATCAGGATGCTATCAGGATGTCTTGCTTCCCTTGCCCTCTTGTGTTCCTGCCATTGGTTCCTCTGTTCTATATGTCATGTTCTCATTGGTTGTTCAAGTCACGTATCATGTTCTCATTGGTTGGTTTGTGTCATGTGCTCCTCATTGCTTGGTATAATTAGCAAACATGCCCGCGCAGGCCCGCTGCGGGTTTACCCTTTTGTGTGCAGGGGCGGATCCACCGGGGTGGCACGGGTTGGCAACTGCCACCCTAAGAAAAAGCTGTGCCACCCCACCTGCCACCCTAGAATTATCACAGAATAAAATATAAATTTAAGTAGTGTTTCATGTGCTACTTTTCACCCACAGCGATGACAGCGTAACGTGAAATAATGGCAAAACACAGATCTTTCAATAAAATGTGCACAATAGTTGCATGCGCGCGCCCAGTGTATTAACTTCATTAACAATTGACTCTTATGAACCGGTTCATTTTGAGTCAAAAACACAAAGCGCGGCCCAGTTCAGTAACGAATTGTTTTACATGTGTTCGCGAATCAGATAATTACTACTTCTCGGCTAACTCAGAAGTCCTCTGAAACATCTGAGAGATTCATAATTCATAATTCGTAATTGTTTGGTGATCCGATTCTCTGACCGCTAACACCACGTTCATCATGGATATAGGCCTTTTTGCCGTATCCAACAAAACAAAAATAGCATTAAATCAATAAGAAGATGCCAATCACGGAAACTAATAGCAGAGTTAGGTAAGCATCTGGTCGTATTGCAGTTTTCCCAATTGTTAACACAATGTAACTGATGTTAGTTGGCTTATATTCCCAAACCATTCATTCAGTGCTAAAAACAAAGACACATTTCTTAAAAAGTTTAACAATAAGTAAGTTAAACATTAAGTAGCAAAACTGATGACACACCAATCAGAATCTCTGCATCCAACAACGGAGAGAGGAGAGAAATGAACGAATCATTTACATGGGTATTATACTTACACATACAGTATAATTATAGTACAGTACCAGTACATTAGATGATGGAAATTTCACTATTCTATATGTACAGTAAACTGTAGTATATGCTGTACACCTTCAGACGTGTGACTGTCAAATTTTATTTGTAACCATTTTTTTTATGTGTAGCCTACTGCATTTTTGCAGAACTGAGAAATGACTACCTAGAGATATAACTAGTCTTGTGTCAGGAGACCATATAGTACTGTATACTCTAATGAAATTTAGCCAAATGTGCAGAGGATGCTGAATTTAATTTTTAATTTTATTTTTTACTGTACTGTATTGTGGTGCATACCAAGTTCATATACAGTTCTTTGTTATTTGAACTTTTCTAGTGCTTTTAATCTGCTGCAAGATTACTTTACAGTACTAAAATGAAAATATTTTGAATTAGCAATCCATAATTTAATTTATGTTGTATACTGTAATATACATTGAGTTGCAAATTAATTCCTAATAAGACTTTTTGGTTAGTGTTATTGAACTCATGAGTGTTCACTGGGCAGGAGAGTCATCGTTGTATTTGAATTGTGTGTAATCATTTAAGAAAACCTGTAATAACTAGATTGAAATGTTTGAAAGACAAATTTATGCTGGCTTGTCTTAAGACTTGTTTAAAAACATAAATAGTTTGGTCAGTTACATGTTCTAGGTGTTTGCTAAAGTGTTGCTAGTTGGTTGCTAGGATATTCTGGGTGGTTGCTAGGCTCTTGCTATGCAGTTGCTGGGGTGTTGCTAGATTTTATGGTTGATTGTGTGTTATGAGTGATTACAGACATTCCCACCTCTGTTAATAACAGAAAATCAAACATTGTTTCCAAAACTCATCCAGTTTCAGTGCTTTGATATTATAATATTTCTTTCTAATGTTATGAAATTAACATTAAATCATCAATTAACATCTTAAACTTGCACTAAAACGTGATTTATACCATCTAAGTAGTAATTTAATAGAATCGCATGTCTTCTTTAGTGATACAAGCTCAGAAACATTTACTGTATAACCTGTTAAAGTTTTTTTTTTTTTATATATTGTTTACTGACTTGGTGCCATGATGGACATTGAAATGTTATTTATTTTGCATTTTAAACAGTATAGATAATTACTTAATGGTAATGCAATATTTGTGAACACAACTGTGTATGTCAGAATATAAATCCCCAAAAACTACGCATGGGGGTTTATTTGGAGTTGCCACCCCTCATAGACCCCATGCCACCCATGCCAAATATTTAATGATATAATACATTAAATGGCACCTCAGCTCTTCAGCACGTGATTAATTCTAGCCAATGAGAACTGGAACTGCTGGAATTCTGCATCGTTAATAGGTGTCAAGTCGGACACTTTCTTCTCTCGTCAGTGACGCTCTCGCCGGTGTTTGCATGCACTGTCACAGATGAAGTGAATTAAATGCAATATTTATCAAATACACAAACTTTTCAAAAGCATTTTCATGAGCAACAGAAACACGTTTCATATTCTGCAAAAGGGGGGCCCGGCAGAAAAAGTTTGGGAACCACTGAGCTAACAAATTAAGCTCTATGCTCACGCGTATGAACAGGCAGCATCTGGAGTGGACGGAGCGGGCGCATCAAGCGCAATCATCAAACATAGTTCAAAGGAAGCGGGCGCCACGGTCCTGGCCGCATCGCTGTCTATTAGGGCTGCACGATTTGGGAAAATTTTCATATTGCGATTATTGAGGTCAATATTGCGATACGCGATTGCGATTATAATAAATGGTATTGTGAGTCAACTTGATGGGTTGAAAATGCACACACAGATTAGTGATAATGCGGAAATGTGTATTTGTAACACTAGAAATGGTTTCAAAATAAATTATTTTTACCAAATGAAATAGCATTTGCATTAATGTAAATTTATTTTCTCAAAAGTATAGCTAAATTAAATAAAATAAAAACAAACACATTTTCACAAAAATAAGATATTT